>PVJI01002893.1:0-136852 GCA_004026765.1 Micronycteris hirsuta
CCCCCCCCCCCCCCGCCCCCGGCCCCAACACACACACTTAATGAGGAGCAATGCAGCCAGGGATCACATTCGGAGTGACAGCTTGGGGAAGCCTCTAATAAAGATACAGACCACAGTAAACACAAAAAAAGCAACTTGAAGGAAACAAGATATTATGCAGGGGGAGGGGAAGAAGTACCATTAATATTCTTACAAAAAGGAAATAAAGCTGCATCTATGAAGTGAAAATAGATATTATTAAAGGAAACACTCAGAGAATAAGAGATCTCTTAAAAATTGACAACTTAATAGCAAAAATTAGAAAAGACTCAATAAAAGGATTAAAAGATAAGGTTGAGGAAATCTCCTAGAGTATAAAGAAAAAGATATGAAAAACAGGAGAGAGAAGTTAATATTCTAGAGGACCAGTACAGGGGTCCAATATCTGAACAAGAGAAATTCTCAAGAAAGAGATAACAACCATCACAATATAAACAAAACTTTGAAGAACTGAGGGGTGCAAGCTGTCAGGTGGAGAGGGTCCAGAACACCAAGCACAATGTGAGATTACTGAGAAACTGCAGAAACTGCAAAGAGAGGATTCTACAAGCTGAAGGATGTCCTTCACCAAGCTCTATAAAGAATCAGAGGATCCGGCAGGGATAAGAAACAGAGGACTCCAAGATCACTACCACACAAGGAAGCCAACCAGACCAGAGAAGGTAAGTCCAGAGAGAGACACAGTGAAGCTGGTCATCAGCAACAATCCTACTATTAAACCCTCCTTGTTCTAAATATTTAAAACATATGATTATACAATTTTCAATATTCTCAGAAGTAAAGCCCCAATACCCATCACTCGGACTCAATAATTATGGACATTTTGGCGTGTCACCTTTGATCTTTTTCTTTCCTTTTTTAAAAATTTGTTTACATATTTTAAAACAAATTCCACATCATATCATTTCACCTCTATGTACACTTCAGAACCCATCTCTACGTTACCCATTTTCTAACACCACAATACTACTACCACAGCTAGAAAATTAATAATAATATCAGTCCATAATAAAATTTCCCCAACATCTCAAAAACGCCTTGGTACAATGACACTGTTACGGGTTAAAGTGTGTCCTACACACACACACACACACACACACACACATTTTGATGTTGAAGCTCAAACCCTCAGTACCTCAGAATGTGACTGTAATTGAAAATAGGGCTTTAAAGACATAATTAAATTAAAATGAGGCCTTTAGTGTGGGCCCTAATCAACCCCACTTACAAGGTGTCCTTGTAAGAGGAGATTAGGACACAGAGGGAGAGTCACCAGGGTGGAATGTGCACACGGGGACAGCCAAGCACAGAGACAGGAAGAGGGCAGCGATTGAAACCCAAGGAGAGAGGCCTCAGAGGGAGCCAACCTTGACAGCACCTTGGTCCTGGTCTTCCAGCTTCCAGAACTATAAGAAAATACATTTCTGTTGTATAAGCAATCCCGTCTGTGATATTTTGTTATGGCAGCTATAGCAAACTAATACATAGACTATACAAATCAAAACAAGGTTTATATATTATATTTGGTTATCATTCTTAAGCCACATTGTTTTTTTCATGCCATTGACTTCTTGCAGAAGCCAACTCAGTTGTTCAACACTAAATTTATTTGCTGATTTGACAGAGAGAGAAAGAGGGGGGGGGAGGGAGAAATTTGTTGTTCCACTTATTTATACATTAATTGGATTCTTGGATGTGCCCTGACTGAGGATTGAACCCAGAACACTGGCATATCAGGACAATGCTCTGACTAACCGAACTACCCAGCCAGGGCCCTTAGAATGTAACTTGTCCTCATTTCCCCTGTATTTCCACTAAGTCCAAATCAGCTCTAGAGGCTTGGTAAGATTTAGAGATCTATTTTTAGGTAGAAATATTCCATAGGTGGTACTATATACTCTCTTTTTAGCCTGATAAATTATGATAAATAAACTGGGTCCAGATTCTTTTCTATTTGCCTTGACCATGCGCTGATGAAGTATCTGCTGTCTCCTCCCTGCTGTCCATCTGGGTTAGCTGATGGCATTTACTTTGTCCCACAGATGAGTTTTGCTTTGACCTACTCTGTAAGAGCTGGAGATAGGCAGTCGAGAGACTAGCAGGAGAAAAGACAGAGCAGTCCACTCTCCACAGCCATACCCAACCAGATGTCCAGTGCCTGGCCCACGTCCCACCCCGTCTGATGTCACGATAGTGGCGCGCCTGAGATTTCCCAGGGTTTACTCACAGCCTTGCCCAGTGACTTCCCCACTAGGACCTTACAGAACTCCCAGGGAAGCTAAAGCCAGACTATGACCCCAAGCAAGTTCAGCTTATTTTTAGATCTAAGAGTGGTAATGCCACCCTTTTCTGACAAAGCTTGCTAGATTTATGTGTGCATCTTTATTTTTAAAAAACTAAACAACCGATAGTTTAGTAATAGCAACATGGGTGACTAACCCATAAAGGAAAGTAAGGGAACGATGAACACAAAAGTCTATATAACCATTGCTTCTGGTGAGGAAGGAGAGAGACGTGATTTGGAGGCAGGAGTTCAGAACTGCTTCTAAGGCACCAATGATATTCAATTTGATGAGTTGGATGGTGGATACACGATTTTCATTCTATTCTTCTTCTTTAAATTGTAAATGTGTATAATGTGTTCCATATTAATTATTTTACGAGAGCAGTGCACTGTGGCTAGAACGCAGGGCTTGCAGAGTACAGTGAAAGGAAAAAAGACTAGAAATGCAGTTGACTCTGAAGGCAAGTGGGAGTCTCGGTGATGCTCTCTTGAGAGTATCTAGAGGGGACATTTATACCCAAGTTCAATGACAATGGCTTTCTCATAATCTTTCCATCAACAATGATGTCAAAAATCCTTTTCCCTCATAAGTTGCCCAGAGATGAAACATCCAACACTGTAAGCCTTTCAGCAGGAATCATAATGTGTTGGTGCATTTTTCCAAAGAGAGGAGCTTCGACTTGCCCTAGGGAGCACATCTGCCTCAAATTCTTAAGTGACACGAAGCTGGGAGGGATGCAGAACAAATGTTCTAGACAGCAGAATTGGGATAGATCTTGGTGAGCTGGAGTGACAGGTCCAAGCTAGGCAAGTTATATCAAAGCTACGCATTTACTGAGAACATACGGTATGCCAAGAGCTTTACATAATTTATCTCATTGAATCCTCACCACCTCGCGGTGAAGTGGAGACCCAGGGAAGGAACCTGCCCAAGGTCACGCAGCACGTCAATAGCAGAGTCATAATTTGAACCTAGGTCTTCAGATTAAAGTTCAGTTGCAAGTGAGATTTCTTCAGCTACCAGAAATTAACATTTAACAACTGAATCCTCTTTACTAGATTCAGTCTGTCACCCTCAGAGAACTGCCACTCAATTCCATTTCCCTTGGGCCTATGAGGGTATTAGCACCTCAGAAAAATAGTTACACCAGACTGATTTCATTGATGAATATAACATTCGGGGGGACTCTCTGACAGGTTCCAAGAAACTTCTGTCTGCACTCAAGTGCAAGTCTGTCATCAAGAACAAGCTGTAAAAGGATTCCCAGCTCAGCTATGTCTGCCTCCCCATCTGTATTTAAGAGTTGGCAAAATTCAAGCTCTGCTATTGCAGATGAGGGCCCCTTACACAAAAGCTGTTGAGCAAGACCTCTTAGCCAGCCTGTTCCCCACCTTCAATTTTCTCTCCTCCTCAGGGCCACTGTGAATTGATGGGTGTGTGAGGCTAAGAGAATAGCACACCAACTCCAACACATAGTCACAGGGAATGGAGCAATCCCGAAAGACAGCCAGAGAATTTTAATGAAAACCAGAAAACTCCTGGCCGCTAAGTCCAAACGCAGTTCAGGCCTGCCAGCCCCTCCTCCTGCAGCTAAGAATCCCTGAGCCAGCATCACCCCAAAGAGCAGAGAGAAAAATCCATTTTGCATTCGGCAGCCTTCCTTAGCAGCCACTTTCCAGGGTCATTTAGGTGAGAGGCAAGGCACACACTAACTGCAATAGAACCCGGGGGCCTGAGAGGCCCAGGGTGTGGCTGCAGCATATCTGAGCCAACAGATTATGAAACAGTCATTTAAACACACACACAGAAAAAAGCCTTTCTGCCAAAGCTGTCTGAACACAGCTGCATACAAGGCTAGTGAGGAATCTTAACAAGCTTAAAGGGACCGTATTTTAGATAATCAAGAACCAAAGGTAATGAAAATTAGTATCTTGAGCACTCACTATGTGTCAGGCGCTCTTATCTCACTCTGCATTCACTTTGAGGTAGGAACCATAAACTGCATGTAACCGATAAGAACACTGACTCAGAGGTTAGATGCCTCGTCCGAGGCACACAGCTGGCAAGAGGCGAACCAAGACTCAAAGTTCAACATGGGTGACACTTGTCAGAAATAAACTCGGAACCCTAACCTGTCCTGCCTGATAAAAAGAATCACGATTTACTGAACATCGACTACGGCCCCGGGACTAAGCTTTTTGCATTCACTCTATCATCTAATCCCCGCAGCAACCAAACAGGACAGGAATCATTACTATCCCCGTTTTCAGTGAGGACGCTAAGATTAGATGTTACATACTTCGCCCAAGGTCATGACACTGCCAGGGGAACCACCTAGGCTACCACGCTCAGCAAGTAGGTTGCAGAGACTTCTGTCCCCTGTCCCAGCAGGTAACCCATATTCCAGGGTTACCTTTTCTTTTTTTTTTTTTAAAGATTTTATTTATTTATTTTTAGAGAGAGGGGAAGGGAGGGAGACAGAGAGGGAGAGAAACAGCAATGTATGGTTGCTCCTCACACGGCCCTCCCTGGGGACCTGGCCTGCAACCCAGGCATGTGCCCTGACTGGGAATCGAACCGGGACCCTTTGGTTCCCAGCCCGCGCTCAATCCACTGAGCTACACCAGCCAGGGCAGGGTTACCTTTTCTTAAAAAAGATTTCATTTATTTATTTTTATGGAGAGGGGAAGAAAAGGAGAAAAAGAGGAAAAGAAACACTGATGTGACAGAGAAACATTGATCAGCTGCCTCTCGTATACGTCCGACCAGGAACTGAATCGGCAGCCTTTCCTTTTGCAGGGAGATGCCCAACCAACCGAGCCACACCAGTCAGGGCATCCAGGGTTACCTTGTAATTCCTCTGAGCGTTCCTCAGTAGGGGCACAGAATCACTGGCTCTGGGCAAGCTGACAGTGACATTTCCACCTTCCCAGGGACTGTGCACTCTGTTGACACTGCACGTGTGAAGGAGAAGGCCACCACCATGATCCCAAGATGCTTGTGAGTGTGGAAGGTGACAGCTCCTTTCTGCAGGCTCCGCCCCACAGGCCCACACACTCACAGCAACCTCTACCCACCCCTCACCCCCACCCCCGCAAAACAGCTCACAGGCCTATTTTGTATTCTTAACAGGAGACCATGTGCCTCCTCTTAGAGCAACTGTGATTTCCCGAGGGAGACAACTGTCTAGACAGAGCATCCCAATCCATCTTGACAAGAGACGGGCCCCAAAAAAGTCAGGTCTGAGCATTTGGGGGGATGGGGGGTGTTCGGTGGCCCAGTGAAGGCCCTGGACCTGGCACCCTGTGTTATCAGACTGAACACCACTATGCACAACAGCTGATATTCAGGGTTAGAACTGTCTTCCCAGCCACACAAACGTTACCTCAGGAGAGTCAGATGCATCTTATGCCCAGCCGATGGGTCACACACAGGCACACTATGTAAACAGTTCCATTAATCAAGCTGAGACTCCTGAGAACTCTTCTACACATGTTCAGAATTAAGCACCACGCTTTGACGTGAGCTGAACACCTCATATGGGCCAGGTAATGTGGAGGTACATGCACAGCAGATACCTTAATTATCTTTACAACGTTCTGTGAGGTAGATAAGATTGCTATTATACAGTTAAGGAAACTGAAGCCCAGCGAGGTAACATAATTGCCAAAAATCACAGAGAAAGTTGCAAAGCTCTCATTTGACTCCATTGTTAATATGATGCCACACCCTTACGTTCAGTCAATGGTGAGGCCATTTATTATTCCTCAGGCACTTACGGAACACCTTGTGCGCACAGCTACTGTGCCACCTGTAGAGGACGCAGCTGCTAATGTGACAGCCTAGGTCCAGTCACCAAAGAACTTTCGTTCTCATGAGGAGAGAAGGCAAGGTGGTCTGAAAGACAGGTACAGGAAGATGAGATAGGGCCTTGGATGAGTGATGAGGACAGGCCTCTTGGAGGAAGTGGCATCTGAGCTGAGACCTGAAAGATGAGAATGAGCCAGCCATTTGCAAAGCTCAGAAAAGAAGAGCACAGGCAGAAGAAACGGTGCGAGAGCTGTCTGCAGGAAAACACTTGGCATGGCTGAGAACATAAAGGCCACCAGGACCAAGGCTGAGTGAGTGACAGGGAAGAAAGAATGTCTGAAGTGAGGTATGGCCTTGTTGACCACAGAAAAAGAGTTTGGATTATGTCATAATGGCAATGGGAAATCAAAGAAGAGTTTTAGTTAGGGGAGTAACAGTCTGATTTTTGCCTAAAGAGAGAATTCTGGTTACTGGTGGAACAGGGAGAATTCTGGTTACTGGGTGGAACAGGGGGCGAGAGTTAGGAATGAGGGCAGACGAAGAGAAGAGCTCAGCTGATGTAAGGGCTCCCTTCCGGTCAGTGCTGTGGGAAGTGGAATGAGCTGCCCCCCAGGGTGCTGATGACTTCCCTGTCATTGGAAACATTGAAGGATAAACCAGCCCTGGCCAGTGTGGCTCACTTGGCTGGAGCATCGTCCTGAAAGGTTACGGGCTCGTTCCAGGTTGGGGCATGTACAAGAGGCAACAGATCAATGTTTCTCACTCCCATGTTGATGTTTCTCTCCCTCTCTCCCTTCCCCTCTCTCTAAAATCGATAATCATGTCCTTGGGTGAGGATTAAAAAAGTAAACAAATAAACCAGATGACCCCTTGGCTAGATGGTTAAACAATTCAATAATTGGGCAACCAAATCCTCCTAAACGTAAAATCCTTCTAAACCTTAAAGTTCTGTGGATTTAAGATAAAATCATTACTAATCTGACTTTCAGGACTGGCGTTTCCAAAAATACAGGGCACCACTTCCTTGTAAATCCTACATTTTAAAAGTCAAATAAAAACAATATTAGCTTATTTCATTTGATATAAAGTGATTCCTAGTTTACTTCTAAGTGTCACACAAGACGTTGAAAGGTTTGGGTGTAGGTAAAGGCACAAACTGTGGAGTCAGAAAGCCCAGGTCAGCTCTGTGATATCTGGCAAGTTATTTAAATCCTTTGGGTCTTAGTTTCTTTCTTTGAAAAATACAGGAAAAATAGTGTCTAATAATTCAGGATAATTGCTGTGAGGACCAAAGTCCAAAGTCTGAAATATTATAATAAGAATAATGATAACTGACATTTATTGAGCCATTACTATATGTTAGCATGTACCATATGATGCATTTGCATTTTTTCATCTAATCTTTACCCATCCCCCCAAAAAACAGAAGGTAGGCACTATTGCTATTCCTGTATTAAAAATTAGCAAACAGATTCCTAAAGGTTAAGTAACTTATCCCAAAGTCATATAGCTAGTTATTGCTCAAATTAGGGGGAAAAAAAACAAGCAAATAAATCCCAACAAAAAGTTGAAAGACAAAGGCAAAGAAACCCATATATACATAACTTGGAAAACAAAAAGATATAACCTACTGTTAAATTTAAAAAACAATTTAGTTCACTAACTAGACATTTAGTAGATACATATTTATTGAACATACAGATGAAGCAGGATGATCCAAGATGGCGGCAGAGTAGGAGGAAGCTAACCTCCTCCCAGGGCCAAGCTGGAATTACAACTAAATTACAGAAAAATCGTCCTGAACAATCGACTGAACACTGGCTGGAGAGGAGCCTTATAACCAAGGACTCATGAAAGAAACCACATCACCACAACAAGACTAGTGTGGAGTGTGGAGGAGGTGTAAGAGGGCCAGGTGGGCTCCCACAAATGGCTGCTGAAGTTTCAGAGGGATATTTCAACAGCTAGCAGAGGTGGGGGTTCCCCCTGAGAATTTTGGTATCTAAACCCCAAGCTGGGCTCCCACACCTACAACACTAGAACCAGTAAAGGAACCCAAATAACATACAACTATGAAAAGCAGTAGGGTTTCTGTCAACCAGGGAACGATAGCTAGAGATGCAGAGAGCCTCTTAAAGAGCCAATACACAAAATTTTGTTTTTAGCCACTTACACCCTGGGATCCAGCAGAGGCAGGGCAGATGAGACTAGAGTCACGTGAGAAGAGTCTGGGGTTGGTGGCTCTGGGGAGAGAACTGAAGGAACAGAGTGGGATTCCTGTGTTCACTCATTCCCCATACTGCAGAAGCCATCTTTCTCGGTCAGAGCACTCTCCTCCATAGAGCATCAGCCTGAGAGGAAGCAGTAGCCCTCCAGCAGGATCCCTCTTGCCCCACCATGTGGAGCTTAACCCCAGCTGCTGCAGAATACATCTGGAGGCACTTTCAGTGATTAAGCCTAACAGAAAGCCTGCAGGTGGAGGCAGATCTCTAGGAGCTCTAAGACTTCAGTTGACCCTCCCCCAGGCCTGATGTTAGTAAGAGCCAGCCTTGGTGTGCAGTCTGGTTCTTTCTGTCCACAAGCTGTGGACTGCTCCAAACAGGTTGCCCAGGGCCAGTCACAGGCGGTGTCTGACAAAGGACTTCACCAGAGTCTTTGCAGATCTACCTAATACAGAGAAACAAACACAAACAGGCAGCCAAAGTAGGAAGACAAAGAAACAGGCCCCAAATGAAAGAACAAGAGAATTCTCCAGAAGAAGAGCTCAATGAAATGGAGGCAAGCAATTTATCAGCTATAGAGTTTAAAGTAATGAATAGAAGGATGCTCAACAGCATGAAAAAAGACATAGAAACCATAAAAAAGGACCAGTCAGATATAAAGAATGCAATATCTGAAATAAAAAATACACTAGAAGAAATACACAGTAGGGTAGATGAAGCAGAGGATTGAATCAGCAATTTGGAAGACAAGGTAGAAAAAAACACCACAGCAGAGCAGAAAAAAGAAAAAACTTCTTTTTCAAAGAGGAGAGTTTAAAGGACCTTTGAGACAACATGGTGCATAACATCTACATCATGGGAATACCAGAAGGAGAAGAGAATGAGCAAGGGATTGAGAACCTGTTTGAAGAAATAATGACCAAAAACTTCCCTAATGTGGTGAAGGAAAAGACACACAAGACCAGGAACCACAGAGGGTCCCAAACAAGATGGACCCAGAGAGGCCCTCACCAAGACACATCATAATTAAAATGGCAAAGCTTAAAGACAAGGAGAGAATCTTAAAAGCCACAAGAGAAAATCAGTTAGTTACCTATAAGGGAGCTCCCATAAGACTATCATCTGATTTCTCAACAGAAACATTTCAAGGCAGAAGGGATTGGCATTAAATGTTCAAAGTGATGAAAAGCAAGGACTTTACAACCAAGACTACTGTACTTAGCAAGGCTATAATCTAAAATTGAAGACGCAAGGAGCTTCCCAGACAAGAAAAAGCTAAAAGAGTTTGTTACCACCAAACCAGCACTGCAACAAAGGTTAAAGGGCTTGCTTTAAACAGAAGAAGAAAAACGCCTGGCTGGTGTAGCTCAGTGGATTGAGCGCAGGCTGGGAACCAAGTGGTCCTGGTTCAATTCCCAGTCAGGGCACATGCCTGGGTTGCAGGCCGGGTCCCCAGTGAGGGCCATGTAAAAGGCAACCACACATTGCTGTTTCTCTCCCTCTCTTTCTCCTTCCCCTCTCTCTAAAAATAAATAAATAAAATCTTTAAAAAAGAAGAAGAAAAATAAAAATGAACGTATAAGTGAATAATTGAATGAATAAATCATTCCAACAAACACTGAGTTCCTACCAGGCACAGCATCAAAAAAGTAAGGTTGCAGAACACCAATTTAAATGCAAGTTGGTTACTTAAACCACAAGCTTCAAACTGCAGATAAACTGCCAACATAACGCCCCATAGTCTATAAAAGAAGGTCCCAAGAAATGTCATTCTCATACAGACCAAAAAAAGCCAGAGTAACTACTTTCTTTGGAAAGTCAGACAGTTAGAGGGGTGTTCAGAGCAGCTGGCAGAAGACAGAGTACACAATAAATGGGAGCCTACAGGAAACAGTTTCCAAGAAAAAGATGAGAAGCCTTCCAGAGGAGGGAGAATCTAAGAGAACAAAGCTTGACTTATTAACTAGGAACCTGCTAAGGAACTTCATTAGAGTTATGGGAAAGAACACCAAGTCTCACGGACATTTAGATGAATGAGTTAAGGAGGAAGGAGATGCATGATTTGTTAAGCAGCAAAAGGTAATTGATTAAAGACAAGATTTAAATATAGAGTGTGTATTATAGAATTAATGTTAAATTTCTAGGGCATGATAATGCTGTTGTAGTGATGCAGAAGAATGTCCTTACACTTAGGAGATAAATACTGACATACTTAGGGATCAAGTATCACAATGCCTACCCCCAAAACGTAAATCTGCAAACAAAGATAAAGCAAATGTGGCAAAATGTTAAGAATTAGTAAATCTAAGACTTTTTGAGTATCCTTTACACTAATCTGTTCATCTGAAATTTTTGAATAAAAACTCAGAAATATAAATGCACACCTATCTCCAGAACATGGTGATTCCGAATACTTATCTGGCAACACAGCAGCCACTGTGCAGTGAACAGACACTTCTGTCCTTTGCTGTCCTCCACGTCCTCCCCCTTTTTATTGAAAGTGACTACTGCTGCTGAAGAGGGAGGTGGAGTAATCCAGGGGTACACTCTGAGAGAGTGAAGAGAAAGATTCACTAATAGATAACAAATATTTAAAGTAGGCATTAACAGCAAGCAATCGCTAAGTGAGGTTTTTCTCCCTAATGTAACTGGGAGGAAAATGTGGCAGTTGGCAGAAATTTGAAAAGAAAAAAACCTTTAGCAAAAAACATGAGCGGGTTGTCCTTGAATTATTTTGTTAGAAAACAAATATTCGTGTGTTTCTCTATTCTAAGGGATTTCTCAAATGCCTACTAATGAGAGGAGTATCTTGTATTACATCTCTTCCCCCTGAAAGCCCCTCAAGTTCTTACCAATAGAGCCTGAATCTGTTTTTTCACAACCTAATGAAAGCTTCTTTTATTTAATTTGGATTTTCCTCCCAGTGACATGCAGCAATTATTAATGCTGTGTATTGACTTATATGAACCAAGCCAGCGGCGTAGGTTCAAAGGATATAGCTTTTTGAGCTTAAATCCAAGAACCTCAGCTTTTCTATGCCACATAGAGAAACTGCTTACAATAAATGGCAAACAATGCCCAAGCCGTTTTTTATATTAAAAGAGCAATCTAGATAGAGAAAGGTTTTCTTAGAATAATCTCTACAAATCTGTTAAAAATGTCTTCGACTTCAAAAACCTCCAACGAAACAAGCCCATGTATTACCACTGTCAGGTGAGAAAAGCATTCAACTTACAAGAAAAGAAAATATCACAAGGTAACATACATCTAATGAGATGGTTGTTCTCATCTGTCAGAACTAAAAAAATTAATGCAGCAAAGATATTTGTTTGGGGCATTATATGGCTCGAAGCCAAATCCATGCATGCCCATGCCTTCTTATAGAATCCCTCGATTCTGTAGCCCACAAACCCCAGGATGCCTCAGACTATAGTTTGAAACTATAATACAACTTTAAATTAAATGGTTTTTCAAAAAAAAAAAAAAAAAGGTACCACATGCAGAGAGAATCATCCAGTTGCTTCTACAAACTTCATCAAATTCAGAGAAGCCAACCAGGCTATTCACATCTTCAAGGAACCTCTGATATTCGAAGAGAATTCTTCTGTGCACATTCATTCTCAAAACTGTTCAGTGACACGGTAAAGACAGCTGCAGAGCAATAGGCTTTTCTGGCTCACATCTGCCTACTAGCACATGCAGCTGGTGAAAGGATAAGACATCAATAGACCTGGGCATGGGTCTAGCTCAGCCACTGAGTTCCCATTCACTTGTCACTAAAACTGTTAACTGCTTAAAGTACAATTTGATTCACTGATTCATTGATTCACCCATTGGACAAGCATCTGTTGAGCAAATTTTACATGCCAATCCAAGAATGGGGAAACACACATGAAGGGGACGTGTGCCCTGCCCCCAGAAGCTCATAAGCTAATGAAGGGGCATAGTCCAAACACTTAGGCAAGTGGGAGTAAAGGTTCTGAACAGGTTAAACATTTGAGCCTGGATTTGAATCCCAGCTCTACCAGTTATTGGCTGGGTGACTTTGGGCAAATTTTACTTAATCTGTTCAACCTTAGTTTACTCAGCTGCAAAATGAGGATGGTAATTATACCTATTATATTGGGTTACTGTCAGAATTAAATGAGGTAATATATATTACTACACATGTTAATAAACTTTCTTTTTTATTTATTGATTTTAGAGAGAAAGAGAAGAAAGGGAGAGAGAGAGAGAAACATTGATTTGTTGGTCCATTTATTTATGCATTCATTTGTTGATTCTTGTATGTGCCCTGACCTGGGATTGAACCTGCAACCTTGGTATATCAGGACAATGCTCTATCTAACTGAGCTATCTGGCCAGGGCTATGTCAATAAACTTTCAATAAATATTGGCTGGGATTATTATTCTTTATTATTACCTGGATGGTTATAGTAGATATCATTTAAGGTCCTTTGCAACACTAAAATTCTATGAATTAATTGTGTGACCCAAAAATTTAACATCTTTGGGCCTTGTGTTCTTTATCTGTTAAATGAAAGGGTATATAGTTAAGTGATCTCTGAAGTCCTTCCAAATCTAGAATATTAAAAGGCTCTATGATTGACATTACATGATTTCAGATGTGTCTCAGTGCCTCTGCTTAAATAAATCAGTACAACAAAGCAAGTGCCAAACCAGTGATCTTTCTCTAGTGAGGGTCTGAATCTTTTTTTACTTAGGTCCTTTAATTTCATAACCCACCCAGGCATACAGAGGCTATACATGAGGTATAAGTCCCCAAAGAGAAAAACAAGCAAGTGGGGAAGGAGCCAGACCCCTGTCCCCGTCCTTTAGTCCAGGCAGTGGACTAAAACACAGCACAAGTGGGAGAGGTGCAATGAATGAATGGATTCATTCATTCACCCACAGAAGCATCACACATACTGAGAGAGGAGTGCCTTCCCTTGCCTCACAGAACCCACTGCTTGTCTCCACATGCCACTTTCCACGCTGCCATCGTATCTGCCTGTACCACAGCTAAGCTGGTTGAAGCCTGGGACTTTGTTGTACTAACTTTGCATCCTCAATCCAAAGCACAGTGCCTAGAATATGGCAGGCACCTAATAATTTAAAAACACTAAAATTCATATCTCCCCAGGACCAAAATTATACATTTGCAAAATGACTAGGCACTTTGGGGATCCTTTCTTAAGGGTCACCAATCCGGGAATGTCAAGAACTAGCTGTGTGACCATGGGGGGAAGGGAGAAAGGTAACGAGTGGGGGGGATCATTTCACCCTCTGGCTCTCAGTTTCTCCTTTGATTAAAAAAAATGAGGGGAATGGATTAGATCAGGGGTTGGCAAAGTATGCAACTATGGCTCATGGACCAGATCCAGCCTTTGTGCCCCACCCCCAAGTTTCAAATAATTTTCACATTTTTAAATGTGAAAGCAAACAAAGAATAATATGCATCAGAAACTGTTTGTGGTTCCCTAAAATGAATATACTTATTCTCTGACCTTTACAGAAAGAGCTTGCTGCCCTTGATTAGATTACCACTAAGGTTCCTTCAGACTGCTGGTTTCCTTAACAGCCCGATTCTGGCTCTTTGCAGAGAGTATTCCCAAGACAGAAACAATATTCAGGGCACAGCAGGAGCTCAGATGTTATTTGTTATTGAATAAAGGGGCTCTGCAGCAGTGACCCTAAGAACTAAGTCCCCCACCAAGTGGGTCCATGTGTATCAAATGACCACCTATAAATGCCCCCAGGGTTGACTCCCGACAACAAGGGAACAAGTGGCTCTCCTGGCCCCTTGGATGACAAGGCCCCTGTGTCAGCCTCGAGCTCAGATAACCAGGGTTAAGGCTCACCTTGTTCTGCCAAATAAAAAAGACATTTAGCCATCCCCTGAACAAACCCCTTGGGCAAACTATAAAGCTGTCTAGAAGTAGCTATCAGAAACACAGATCATCTGAACAGATTATCTTAATAGCCACGGACTCAAGGGAATAAATCCCACCTACAGTAAGGCACATGGAATCATACAGCACACAACATAGTTTCTTTTTCCCTCTGTTGTTAAGAATATACAATACCAAAACAAGGAATTCGAACAGTTATGTCAGGGCAGCAAGCCAAGGAAAGTCTAGAATATATGATCCTATTAACACTAATGGAAGTTGGAGCAGGTGAAATAGAAAACGAAGCTCCCTGCCTCGGCTCTCACCACACATACTTTTCCAGAATAAACAGCCAGTAATTACTCTTTTAATGTTCCTCCTGTGTACACCCAGCAATCACTCCTAAGGATATACCTTTTGCTGACTTCAAAGGATGAGTTTCTTTCTCTCTCTCTTTTCCCCCCTTCCCTTTGCTCTTCCTCATTCTGTGTGCCTCCGAGGCATTCTCCCAACAGGGGCTAGGGATGCTTTTCTGTCATCCCTCAATCATGGATCTCCAGTAGCACACATACAGCACACCCCAACCTCAAACTTTGTCAGACGGTCCTTAGAAATTGCAAAGTTGACCTAGAGATTCTGCTCTCTTTACTTTCCTCTAATGAAGCCACTTGGAGCTTTCCCTCCTCTCAACTGACCAGAAGCCAGAAGGCCCCCCATGCCCAATAATGAGGTGGATTCACACATGTCACTCCCCACTCCCAACCCCAGGCACCATGCTCCAGACACACTGACCTGGAAGGTTGGGAAAAAAATCCTGTATATCTCAATGGTTCCTGCCAGGTTCTTCATAAACCAGGAAAGAGAATAAAGTTTGAATTTGTCTTCCTGACTCACTAGGTAAGCGTTTTCTAAGCCAGAAGGGACAAACAGATGCTGGCCCTCTGCTAACCTCTGTATGAACCTCAGAAAATTCCCTCTACTTTCCAGAGTCTTGTTGTTTTCGTGTGTTTTAAATGAATAAAAAATGAGTTTAATCTTAGCTGAAGGATAAGGACAATCTTTGCTTGAAAGACAAGGATCCTGTACTCAGGTTATAGTGTCGGATCCTGGGACTGTCTAAGGAAAAGCCCAGCAACGGCTGTTCTCTGCTCCCTGGTCCACACAGCCCCACCACATTTGCTCCCACTCCTACCACCGTCATCCCTGCTTCGTGGACGAAGCACGGCCCCGAGCCTGCATCAGCCCTTCTTGGCGGCTCCTGCTCTTCTCCTGAGGAGCATGTGATCCAGAGCAGCTGCTAGGGCCTGAAAAATCACCACTCAGTGAAAAAGAATCTCTGGAAGGAGTCTAGGTAATTAGTGTACAGAAACGCAGACTGCCTCCACCACAAGATAAAACTGCTATCTACTTACTTTGTCTCTATAAAAGGCATCACAGACTATTAATATTTACACAAAGAGACTCACATGTGCCTTTTGAATGTGAAGTTTAATAGGAAGTTTAAGGCGATTCAAATAAGCGTTGGAAAACATGTTGGCCTACCTATTATTATCAAGTATATGTGGGGAAATTGCATATTAATACTCAAAGTAGACTACTGTTTATTTTTTAACAGTGTACATTCACCTTGGTAAACACAGCACAACCATTCTCACACCTGAAAGCAAAGTTGACCATTCCCTCTACTTTGGGGGCCCAATGTACCCTCTAAGGACTTTAATAACCTGTGGTCCTTTATTTACTCACTTGTCTCTATGATGGTCTCCCTACACCCCACTGCTTCTACTACCCCAGGCCGTAAGTCCCTGAGGACAAGGATGACATCTTATTCCTTCTTGAGTGCTCGGTGTCCAACAGACTGCCCGGCACACAGCAGATACTACGGAACACTGGATGGAAAAGGGGGACAGGTGGCAAGCATTTAGATGGCAGAAACTGAATCTCTTTTTCATTGTTACCTGGCCTATAAATGGATGGAATAAAGCACAAAAGAGCAGTGGTACTGAGACATGAAAGTATAGAGCTTGGTTGTGGAGTAATAAATATCATCTTTCACTAACTCTAAAAATATTTTTTCTTACATTTTGGCAGCTTGGAGATTAGGATGCATTTTACAATGGAGGGCATCACGGTATTGTGTAATACAGTCATACCTCGGTACTCGTCAGCTTCAGAATTCGTCAAGCCCTGTACTTGTCACATTTTAATGAGAAAAAAATGCTTCATCACTTGTCACTTGCTCGCCACTGGGCACCCCTCTCTCACAGTGAAACAAAGGTCAACATGTTAGTCTCACCCTGCAACCTTGCTCATGAACAGTGCAGAATCCCCACATATTTGCTGATTACTGTCCTGTACTTTTGTGTATTTTAAGTGCTAATCATGGGTTGCAAAAAGGTTAAGAGTAATACTACTAACCCTAAAATGCAGTTAATAAGACCCACAATCAGAAAGAAAAAGGAGATCGTAGCTAAGTATGAGAGTGTGACTGATATCACTCTTATGTTCTAGATGCTAAGAAAAATTATATCAACGATAGTGAGAAATACGGGAGCAATGAAAGCAGCGAGTGTTGCTAAAGGTGTAAAGTCGGTGAGTAAGCAACGTTCACAGACATTGGAAAAAGTTGAAAAATTGCTTTACCTGTAGATTAATGAAAAACAGCTGTGGACATTTCTGAGGCAATAATTTTCGGGAAAGCTAGGCAATTGCGTGCTGATCTGTTAAAAGACAAGCCTGGAACAAGTCATGAGAGCGCTGAAGTGTTTAAAGCCAGTCACGGATGGTTCGATAAATTTAAACAGAGAACTGGCGTTCCTAGTGTGGCGAGGCATGGAGAGGCAGCCAGTGCCAACAAGGAAGCTGCAGAACGAGTTTAGGGACTCTGTAGAGGCTGCGGCTTTTGTGCCCCAACAAATGCGTAACTACGACCAGACTGCTTTGTTCTGGAAGAAAATGCCTAACGGATCCTACATCACCCAAGAGAAGGCATTGCCAGGGCACAAGCCAATGAAGGACAAGCTAACTCTGTTGTTCTGTGGGAATGCCAGCGGGGATTTAAAACTTAAGCCTCTACTGGTGCATCACAGTGAAAACCTGTGAGTTTTCAAAAGAGAGAGAATGTGATAAAAAGCAAGTTAAGTATGATGTGGAGAGCCAATACTAGAGCTTGGGTGGTAAGGCAGTTTTTTACATAGTAGATAAATGAAGTTTTGGGCCCCAATGTGAAAAAACATTTGCAGGGAAGCAAACTGCCTCTGAGGGCTTTGTTAATTATGGACAGTGCCCCCTGCTCACCCTCCAGGCTCAGAGGATGACTTACTGAGAGTTCAGTGTCACAACTGTGAAGTTCTTGCCCCCTAACACAACCCCTCTGCTCCCGGCCCTAGACCTGCAGGTCATTTCCAACTTCAAAAAACTCTGCGAAGGTCCTTTTCCAGAGGTGTCTTGAAGTAACCTCAGATACACATTTGACACTCAGAGAGTTCTGGAAGGACCATCTTAATATCCTCCACTGTGTTACTCTCATAGATGAGGCCTGGTGTGAAGTCTCTCACAAGACTATGAACTCTGCCTGTAAGGAATTGTGGCCAGAAGCTATAATTCCAAGAGACTTTGAAGGCTTTGTGGATGATCCTGGTAGCCCAATAGTGGAGCATATCGTGTCTCTGGGCAAGTCCACGGGCCTGAAGGTCAATGCTGAAGACGCCAAAGAGTTAGTGGAGGAGCACACAGAGCAGAGCTCAGCACTGAGGAGCTGCAGGAACTTCAAGAGGAGCAGCAACAGAGAGCGGCTGAGGACGTTTCTTCAGGTGAGGAGGAGGGAAGGGAGGAAGTGCCTACTACACTGATGAAAAGTGTGCAGTAAATGGGTTCAAAACTTTGTGGCAAAATCATCCTCCAGACAAAGCTCTAGCAAGCAGCCCAAATGCTGACCGTTTAATGAACAATGTCATACTTTAGGAACATTTTGAAACATAGACAGAAACAAGTTTCTCTTGATAGGTTTTTAGTGAAATTCCCTAAATCTGAGACTCCATCAGTGTTCAGTGAAGCCGAGAGACAGAAAACAGAAGAAACCCCTGAGAAATTCCTTGAAATTGTCTTGGAAGAGGACTCCTCCTGCAACAATTAACCCTCCTCCTCCTTCTCTACCTCACCACCACCCCATTATGGCAGGAACATCGCTCAGTACAGGTAAAGTGAAGTTAGATTTTATTTTATTTTTATGCAATTAATTGCTTTTTATCCATGTCCATTTAGTCTTAAGGTTCTGTATTACAAAACAACATCATTACTTAATATTAGCCCAGTAAAATGTGAAAGTTCTGGGGAACTTTCACAAATTATTTCTAATTACATTATTTCTTATGGGGAAAGTTTGTTGAGTACTTGTCGGTTTCAGCACTCGTCAGGAGTTCCAGAACAAATTAACAGTGAGTACCGAGGTACCACTGTAGTTTATTTGGAATCTTATTTTCTTTCTCGGTGGTACACAGAATAGTTGTACATTTTACAAATGATGATAGCATGGATTCAGCGAAATATAATCGTTTGATGTAGCTACGGTAAGAAGGATTAGAAAGATGACTATAAAACTGCACTGAATTTTCCACAAGAGTAGAAACAAAAGGAGAGGTTAGGCCTTTTTAGTGGCTGGCAAGTGGAGCGGCTGTCTCACAGTGATTCCTCCTCCCTAAGAGCAGCCCCAGTGGGGCGCTCAGTGGCCAAGTCTGTGCTAAATGACCCTGCCCTTTTGCCCACCACTGATTGGTTCAAAAGTGCTCACATGACCCAAACTGAGCCAATCCTTACTCTGAGAATTTTTATTTGGAGCCAGTAAGTGTATGCCAGTTGTCTCTGCTGCTAACAACAGTGAGATTAAGAGTTCAGGAAAACCAGGTTGCAGGGTTGATCCCCAGTCAGTGCACAAAAAGAATCAACTAATGAATGCATAAATAACAAATATCTGACTCTGTCTCTCTCCTCTCTCTCTCAAAAATCAGTAAGTTAAAAAAAAGAAAAAACGTTCAGAACAATTGTGGCCATGCTCCCTGATGTGCAGGAGAGAAGCAAAAGCAAGAAACAGAATCTTGACGTCATGTGAGTCCCTTCGTGACTCAAACGAGCTATATGCTCACCAAACCTATTTCTTTTTCTTCCTGCAAACAGACCATATTTCTCAGCCTATTTTACCATTATGTGGAGTCATGTACTGAGAAGTAATTGACGGAATGAGAACAGAAATGATGTAAGCCACTTCTAGACCTGGCGCGTGAGAACCTCCCACATGAGATCCTTCAATCTCCTTCTCTACCTGCAGGTTAAAAGGAGAGATTTTGAGACACCTAGAGGAGAAGGGATCCACAAGATGGAAGGAGCCTGGATGGGCTAACCGGGAAATACTATGTTCAACTTCTATACAACCGAATGAGAAATAAGCTTTGTGTTAAGCACCGAAATGTGGGAGCTGTTAGGGCAATTACATGCTCTAATATTTCTTGGTTCTAGCTGCACCCATCCTTCCCATGGTTACATGAAATACCCCAGTGTTCTTCCCATAAATTCCCTCTTTGTCCAAGCTGGTTAGAGTTGGGGGTCTTTCATTTACAGCTTAAAGGGTTCTGAGGAACACAGTTAAGAAGAATAAACTGCAAACATTTGAAGTGGCAAGAAGAAAGAAGTAAGCAACAATCCCCAAGTGTTTAGGGAACACCTAGAAAACTTCTCAGAACACAGTAATAACTCCAACACACTGATGACAATACACAAAAGGCTCCTAGCTCCCTAGGGCCACTAGCCCTAAAATCATGGACCAGTTCATAGTAAAATACTTTCTCTCCATTCTCATTCCGTTCCCAGAAGCATGTACCAAGTTGTAATAGCCCAGCCTTAGGGTTTACCTGCTTTTGGACACCCTCAGAAGTCCTCGACCATACAGAATCCTAACAAGCAGGATAAACCTCATTTATCATACATAACCAGCTCTGCTGTCCCATGATTTATTGGGAAATGGACTGACACAGAGCTCCAAGAATTCAAATAATTAATCTTGGGTAAATAGCTCTGGGTATAAGCGTACAACCCTAACCAGAGTTTTCAAAGATAAATATTCAGGAATCAACAAAGCTTCTGGGAGCATTTATAAGACTATAAATGAAAAGATTACAAAAATAAACAGGAGAATGATGCCATTAATGCCTACTTGAGCAATAAAAAGGCTTGCCAGGAACTGAGGACCAGTGACGACAGAGCACGCATCCTGCTCAGTTTCCAGAAATGTTTCTCATTAAGCCAAGACTGTTTTAAAACAACAAGCATTGACATCTGTGATATATTCCATGGGCTTGCTATAAATCACTTTTACACTATACATTGAGTTATCCGACTCTCAGAACAGTACAAAGATGAGATTGTCATCCGTCCTTCATTCACAGCTGAGAACACAGGCTCACACAGGTCAAGGGCTCAGGGCTCCAAGATTGGTGACTTCAGCCAAGACTGGAGGTCCAGTGTCTAACCCCAGATCCTCTGTCCATTACACTGTAGCCCAAACTATGGAGTCCCAAGGCCGGGAAATGGCCGGCCGGACGAGACTTTTTCCCAGGGCTATAATTCTTCAACCCATGTTGGACGTTAGTTTTCCCTGTTTGATGTAGCCATATGTGGGAACTTTCTGGGGGTTAAAGGGCCTGGGATAGACGTCTGGCCTGCCTCCAGGTCCTACTGGGAAAACATTCCCTTACATAAGACACCATAGCTTATGCCCACAGGAAGGCCTTAAAGGAGGAGGAGGGAGCCTGAGGCATGGGTTAGACGTGCTGAGATCTCCATGAGATGCTGTCAGAATCTCATAGCTGGAGGCCTCAGAGAGCCAGACAACAAGGTCTCCTGGGACTCCAAAGATAGAATCCAGGGCAAATGAGCTGAAGGTACTCTTTGCTAGAGAGAGGAGAGTATCAACTACACAGACTTAGCTTGTCTCGATCAGCATTGTGTCAGGTGATTTCTATGAGCCACCTGAAATAGACAAATCGTCAAAATCAAACATTCATATACTGTCTGGGAAAGGCAAAAAAGGGGGAAATGATTAACATTTTAGTAAGAGCCATTTATCCCTGGTAGCTGGTGATCCACCAACCCAGAAGAAAGACACAGGAAATTGAGGGAGCTGTCCTTCAGCATGGTGGAAAGTGTGAAGAGCTGAACTCTCCTGACTATTGTTACTTCCTGGGCTCCAAGGATGAGTGGGAGGCCCTGTACCACAGTGAAGTTTCTCCAGAAACAGAAAATCCAGGACCCTGAAGAAGCATGGGGTAGTGTGAGGTGCAAAGGTTTTGATTTAAACAACCTGTGCTGTCTGTAGTTAGCTGTGACCTTAAGCAATTCACAACTCCTTTAAGTTTCAGTTTCTATCTGTAAAGAATAAGAACACCTATCTTACAGGACTGTGGGGAGGATAAAACAAAATTATGAATCTAAAGGGCATAGCACAGTGCCTGATACATCGTCCCTGCTCAATGAATGTTAGCTCCTAAGTTTCCCCCCTCAACCTCACTTAGATTCTTTAGTATTGGAATTCTAATAGTCATTCTAATTATTAGTCCACCAGTCCTGAGTAATTTTGAAACACACATATTATCCAGTAACTTGACTATTTCACTTGCCTCTTTGACATAAAACCATCTGTGACTTTAGTTGAACATATCAAATAACTTTGGGGCCTCGGGTCTCTTACTAGACTACTTTATGCTTCCTAAATTCCAAAGAAGGAAGGAAAGGGGAGAGGGGGAGGGAGGAAGGGAGGGAGGAGAGAAAAGAATAGAAAAGAAAAGGAAAGGAAGAAACTCCTAGGTCTCTTTTCAACTTTATAATCTTTCTCTAATCTGAAAGAGAATCCAAACCTTATAGATCTTCGGCACATAGCTGTACTTAACAACGATCAAATTCAACTAAACTTTCCGCAAGGCTTAAAATAAAAACGAGTTCTGACTTTACCAATGTTTTATTGAATGTAATAAATATGACCACAGGGACAACAGGAAGGATGAGGTTCTTGTAGTCTTCTTTATTATCCCCCTGATTTTTGGAATCATTTCCTCCTGACATCCTCGTACCCAAGACGGGGCCGGGCACCCCTCCTCTACGCTCCAGCCTTCTGTACATGTGACTACCAGCAATATGACCACACTGTGCGATAACCGTCTCCTTTATGTCCCCTTCACTAGGTTACAACCTCCTCTCAGACGAGAACAGTGTTCTGCAAGATCTCAATTGCCAGTACCCACCAGCACAGTGCCTGGTATATAATAGATAATAAATTAGTGTTGGATGGATGGATTGATGGATGGATGGAAGGAGGGATGAATAGGGTTTCTAGTCTGGGAAAATATTAGAAAAAATCTGATCTAATACAAGGTCTTCATTTCACAGATAAGGAAGGAGCCTTGGAGCTGTAAGATAACTCAGCCAAGGTAGCCTCAAAAGCAGCAAGAAGAGGACAAGTGGTGGCAGTCACGTGCCGTTTTGACTGTGAGTTCAAGACAGATATCATTTCTCACTCACCCCCAGGGGGAGGCAGTGCAGCTTGGAGGACACAGCATGGGCTCCACAGGCAAAGTCTTGTTCCTGCTACCTATCGGTCATGTGACTTTGGGCAAGTTACTTCATCTCTGAGTCACAATTTCTGCATCTGTTAATTGGAACTATTAATAACTTCAGAGTTGTTGGGGGGTATTAAATCTGCCAACATATATAAAGTGCCTAGCATCTTAAGCACCATGTGCTAAATAAATGTTTACTGAATGAATCATGAACGAGTCCCTGTCCAGCATAACATAACCTCATAAATATGGTTTAGACTTTGCATTTAAGTCTCTGCCCACATGAAAGAAGGCTGAGACACCCATAATTACAGAACCACGTACCTGGAGATTTGTTCCTTGCTAGAAATGGATCTTAAAGTAGCACCAAGTAGCCTCAATAACTTCGCTCACTGTTCCCTTCACCTAGGTTGCCCTTCCCACCTTCCTCATTGCCACCCAAATCTTACCCATCTCCCATTGCCCAGCCATATCCACCCTATCTAGGAAGCCATCTCTAATTCCTATAACTTCGTTAGATCTTCCTGTTTCACTAATTAGTTTCATTTGTGGTAAGATACACATAATATAAAATTCACCATCTTAACCATTTTTAAGTGTACAGTTCAGTACTATTAAGTATATTCACATTGTTATACAACCAATCTCCAGAATGTTTTCATTTAGCAAAACTGAAACTCTACACCCATTAAGCAACAACTTCCCAATTGCTTCTCCCCCACCCCAGCCCCTGGCAACCACCATTCTACTCTCTGTTTCTGTGAGGTTGACTACTCTAGGTACCTCATGTAGTCATCACGTCGAAAGCGGAATTATACAATGTTTGCCCATTTGTGTCGGGTTTACTTCACTCAGCACAGTGTGTCCAAGGTTCATCCACGTCGTAGCACACGTCAGAACTGCCTTCCTTTCAAGACTGACTAATACTCCACTGGATGTACATACCACACTTTGCGTATCCACTCATCTGTTGGTGGACACTTGGGCTGCTTACACCTTTTGGCCGTTGTGAATAATGCTGCTGTGAACATGGGTGTGCAGGGGCACATCTGCTTTATCTCCTTGACTTGAGTGTGAACTTGTTAAGGGCAAAGACTAGGTCTCGATCATCTCTACAGTTCTCAAGGTGCCTGGCAGGTGACTGACACTCAATAACCACCTATCAAGTAAACAAGACAGAACTCCGCTCCAAAGTAAACATTTCCACACAAATTTGCAAAAGGGCGGGATCACAGCAGAAAAGCACAGGCTGTGCAGTAAGACAGTCTTCATTTCTGATCGTGGATCTGCTTCTTCCTAGTCATTGGATCTTACGCATGTTATCGATACTTAAGCTCTCAGAGCTTTAACTTCCTCATGTGGTTTTTTTTTTTTAATATTTCAGAGATTTTTTATTTCTTCAAATGTTTTATTTATCAGGAGTGACTGAAATAAAAAGTATAATTGAGTTCACCATCATCATGGAAATGGATTTAAGAAAAAACTGGTCAGATGAATATTACTGCTTCCCATTTTCAAGGAGTAAATAGTTACCATTGATAAATAGACAGTCAACAGTCTGTCAAAAATGCTTAAGGTATGTTACACAGACAACATGTCTGTTCATAAGGAGTGGGGGGAGGAAAGACTAGGAAATAAGATATATGAACTTCTTGATTTCATCGTACAAGACAAGCACAAAAGCACCACATGTCTCTGAGAACAATGGACCATGAATGCTTGAAAAAAGCTTTGCCTCCTTCATCACGTGCAATCTTGCCCCAGCAGTCAAGTACACCTTGTCACGATATCAGTTCCTTTGTGCCTGACTGGATCATCATGCAGCAAGAAACAGTGTCAAGCAAATAGAAGTCAACCCAGCCACCGCTGTGACAGACTGTGCAATCACCCAGCTGACGAAGAGATGAGTATTCTCAGGAACTGGAAGCATTCCCTTTGCAGTGCCGTACATACCAAAGTAGGCAGCTCAGTAGATGATAACACCCTGCACAGACATATTAAGGCCTTGGTACAGGCCCTATATCCCAACAGATTTGTAGATCTTAACCAAGCAGTCACTGAGGCTTTTGAGTTCCCTTTCAGCTTTAGCTTTGCCCACATCAGTTGCTGGATGGGCAAAATCAAGAGGATACACAAAACACAATGAGGTGGCCCCAGCAGCACCACCTAATGCCAGATTCTCTGCAAAGTAGTGCCAAAACTGGGTTCTCTGGTCCACACCAACCAGGAAGATCTGCTTGTACTTACCTTTGAAGGCAAAGTTGAGAGTATGGGTGGGGAAGTAGCTAATGACACTGGCCAAGCTACCACACCAGGAGGATAGGACTCCCTGCTCCTTGGGGATATGAATCACACCCTTACATTGCTTATCTGCTTAATGGGTGCTACTACTGTCTTGGAGATGGCCACAGCCACTCCACCTGCCAGGAAGTCCTTGGCAAAGGACATGGTGGCACCTGTCATGTTGAAAGGAAAGAAGGAGCGGACAACTGCAAGACTGGGCTCATAACAGACTGGGACTCTGGGGCTCTCCTCATGTGGTTTCATCACGATTAAATGCTATAACTTATGTAAAGTAGCATAGTGCATCATAAACGTAAAAAGTGTTTGCCAGTATTATTATAAAGTTACATAATAAAAGTCACTTATGTACATAAAAACATGCCATTTAGCTTCCTGACCATGATTAACTTTAAAAGCAAAAAGCATGCAGTATTCTCAGACCAAACAACCTATGGCAAGTAACAGTCAAAACAGACACTATCACAGCAGTAACAATAAATCCAGATTGGTGTCACTGAAAGCAAAATCATTTTTTTTGAAGATTTTATTTATTTATTTTTAGACAGAGGGTAAGGGAGGGAGAAAGTGTGGGAGAGAAACATAAATGTGTGGTTGCCTCTCGAGTACCCCCTACTGGGGACCTGGCCCACAACCCAGGCATGTGCCCTGACTGGGAATCGAACCAGCGGCCCTTTGGTTCGCAGGTCAGCACTCAATCCACTGATCGAGACCAGCCAGGGCTGAATGTGGAAACTTGAGCTATACAGTTACAACTCTAGTAAATGGAAATGTTGTCACTTCAAAGGGACAGGCCTAAACGTTATACTAAGGATCACCTCACTTAGCAAAGCAGCCTATCCAAGATCTCATAAATGTTTTTCTAATCAGGATTACTTTAAGTTTTTTTGGTGCCTCGGCTAAATCTATTTGAGTTTAATCAGTCATGTTTTAAAGCTTTTAGCAAAAAGATGAAAGAAAGAAATAGATCTTTATTACTATTTCAGACAGAAATATTTATTTCAATCTGTCTGAAAGGAAATTGAACTCCCCACCCTACTCCCAGTTCCTCTAGGACATGAATTCCTTTTGAGGTTACTATCTGAATGTTCCGGACCAGAAACATTCCTTCCCAAGTTAGCTCTTAGAAAGTACAGCTTTTAAGTATTAGAAGAAAAAGCTTCTTAAGTTTCTTTTTGTCTGACAAAACAATTAACGTTGGGTATGGCTAATTAAAATGGTTCTCTGAGACAAAATCAGAAACTTGGTTGGGTGGCGGAGGAGAGAAAAGGGAAGGAAAAGACAGGGTAAATGGAAGTTGCCTGAATGCCAATGCTGGCCCAAATATAGCCCCAAGTGAACCACCCCTAACTTTTCTAGGTCAACCCTGACTTCATGTAAATGTAACACTACACTAAGATGATCTCTTAAATGGATAACTAAATGAGATTTGATATACATATATTTTTTGTAAGACTGGGTAATTCAATGAATTTATAAATAAAGAAAAAAGTTCTTTGTCAGACCATCAATTCCAATTTTGGATTCAGAACAACACTGTCACCATATGCCTTGTGTCAATTTTAATTGGGTTCCCAAGCAACGGCTAAGAGCTACTGGCTGCCTTATCCATCCAGGATGCTCACATGTACCTTGAGACCCACCAGGTGAAGGGCACCATGCTGAGACTTGACACACGGGGCCCTTTTGAATACTCACAACAGTCCTGCACTTTAGGTATTGGCTTCTCCCCTCACTCTTTTTTAACTGTTTTGAATTAATTTCAGACATACCAAAAAAAAGCAAAATTACTAGAAATGCATATATACTCTACACCCAGACTACTTAAATGTTAATATTTTTCCATACTTGCTTTATCATTCTCTCTCTGTAAATGGATTTTACATTATCATTACTCGGTATTTCCTTTAAAATAAGGACATTCTCTTATATTTTCATAGTATGATTATCAAAACCAGAAAATTAGTATAGATATTATACTATAATCTAACCCTTATTCAAATTTTACCAATTCATAAAATAATGTCCATTATGGCAAAAGAAAAAAATCTTCTCTGGTCCAGTCCAATCCAGGATCACATAATGCATTCAGTTCCTGTGTCTTTAGTCTCCAATCATTAGTCTAGAACTGTTCCTCAGTCTTTGCCTTTCATGAACTTGACATTTTTTTTTAAATCCGGCCCATTTATTGTGTAGAATGTTTCTCAATTTGAGTTTATCTAATATTTCCTCGTGATTAGATTCAGATCATGCATTTTCAGCAGGAATGTCGTCCAAGTTATATGTCCTTTTCAGATGTTGACTTGTCTCATCATTGGCATTAACTTTGATCATTTAGTTAAAATGGTGTCTGCCACCTTTCTCCACTCTAAAGTCACTCTCTCCGCCTTTGTAATTAATCAGTAGCTTCAGAGGAGACACGTTAGACTAGACTCCTCTATGATAGATGAGGAATCTGAGGCTAAGAGAAGTTGTAACTTGCCCAAGATCACACAGCTTAAAAATGCCAGAACACAAATTCAAACTCCAGTCTGTAGCCTCCCGTACTTGGGTTTCTTCTAAAGCACCCCACGCCTCCGAGACTAGTCACCAATGGCTAAAGCAACCTTGTCTAATGCCCTCACCATGCCCACTGGGGACACCAATGTGAGGGCATCACGGCCCACAGAATCCTGGTACTTCCCTGGTCTTAAGAACTAACATGATCCCAGCCACTCTGTCTCTAGAGCTGCTTCTAAAGTACAAGAATCCTTAGGTCGACATTATGCCAAAGCCCCAAAATCTCTGAGCAATGAACCTGGGAGAGCACTGGAGAAGGAAAAGTCAGCTGGTATGGAAAAGCAGAAGAGGAAAATGTATATGCATCAAGACACCAGGCCAAACGAGGAAAACCCTATGGCCAAGGCCATCTTACTACAACTTGACCCTCAGCTGGCCATCTGAACCTTCTTTTTGAGCTGTCATTTCTTTCTATTTTTTCTTTTAACTTTATTTTATTTTTGGAATAGATATTACATTGGTAATATATTCACATGGTTCAAAACTCAATGTGATCTACCCACCAGAAGGGTTATAATAAAAAAGGCAGATAATAACAAGTATTGGCAAGGATGTGGCGAAATTGCTGGAGGGAATATAAAATAGTGCAGCTGCTTCGTAAAACAATTTGGCATTTCCTCAAAAGTTCAAACATAAAGTTTCCAGTTGACGCAGCAATTGCACTCCTAGATATAGATGTAAATTAAATAAAAACAAATGTCCACTTAAAAACTTGTATGAAATGTTTATAGCAGCATTATTCGTAACAGTCAAAAAGTAGAAAAAACCCAAATGTTCATCAATTGATAAATGAATAAATACACTGTGGTATATTCATACAATAAAATATTATTTGGTAATAAAACGAGAATGGAGTACTAATGTATGCTGTAACACAATGAACCTTGAGAAGATTAAGCTAATTCTTTCATTTATATGAAATGTCCAGAATAGGCAAATCCCCAGAGACAGAAAAATCAGTGGGTCTCCGGGGCTGGGGCCCTGAGGGGAGGAAGATGGCAAATGACCGCTAATGAGCACAGGGTTTCTTTTGGACATAATGAAAATGTTCTAAATTTAGTCTCCTGGTGCTTGCACAATTCTGTGAACACACTAAAAACCACTGAATTGTACACATTAAATGGGTGAATTGTGTGATATGTGAATTATAGCTCAATAAAGCTATTTAAAAAGTCTGCATAATATAAAATAGTAAATGTTAGGAAATCTCATTACACACATGCATACCACTCACTGCCCTATGCCAATAACCACTTTGTTATTTTACATCCTTCCAGGGATGTAACTGAAATGTGGGATATAGCCCCGTTTCTTTCATAAAATATGCACTGTTTTACCACCTTCCTCCTTTCACTTAATAGATCCTTGGAGATCTTTCCATATTAGTACCTGAAGAATACTCTAATTCTTGTTTGTAGTTTAATAGTTTTCCCTTGTGTGAACGTACCTATTTAACCGGTTTCCCACTGATTTACACTTAGGTTGTTTCCAATCTTTTGCTATTACCAACAGTGATGCAATGCTTTTAACTTGGTTTCATCAGATGACCTTCTGCTCCTGGACTGCCAGGAAGCAGCGTGAATAGCAGGAACAACTTCAGAGTTAGTCAGAACTGGGTTTGCGTCTGGCCTCACCTACTACCGGTGTGACTCTGGGAAGATTACCTGCACTTCCTGAGCCTTAATTTCTGCACTTACAAAGTGGACAAAATCTCGCCTACTTTATTAGGTTGCTTTTAGGGTTAAAATTAGACAAATATATACCCTG
Organism: Micronycteris hirsuta; assembly: GCA_004026765.1. Classification (NCBI taxonomy): domain Eukaryota; kingdom Metazoa; phylum Chordata; class Mammalia; order Chiroptera; family Phyllostomidae; genus Micronycteris; species Micronycteris hirsuta. The sequence goes on from PVJI01002893.1 coordinate 29,478, forward strand.
TGGCCAAATTTGAGACAATTCGTGTATCAAACTGCATAAGGTTGAAAAAAATGAAGACATAAGGCTGGTAATGGATTATAATACATTGGGTGGATAAAAGAGCCCAAGTGATACCAAAAAAGGAAGAAGAAGGGATATGAAAGCTAATCAATCAGAAAAACATCAATAGATACCAACTGACCTAGGCAAGGATTATCAATAGATGATAATCCTTATCATTGGAGGAAAGTTATTGAGGAACAGGATATCTAAACAATCTCAAAGGATCACCCCAGAAATAATGTTATTAATTACAAATAGAAAAGGGTACCTTTACAATGCAGAGATCTGGCAATACCACCTCACCCAAATGATCAAGCCTCACATCATCAGTGACGTTACAACTCATACTGTGTGTCACCTGCTGTGATGCAACAGTGCCTATGGGGAATTCTTACCACAAATGTTTAACTTGAGACTAATAGTGAGAAAACAATCAGACAAATCCAACTTTTAGTCCACAAGGCAACAGACTTGGAATCTTCAAAATTTCAACGTCTCCCTGGCCAGGTGGCTCAGTTGATTGGAATGGGGCCTTGTACACCAAAAGGTTGCAGGTTCAATCCCTAGTCAGGGCACATACCTAGGTTGCAGGTTTGATCTCTGGTCAGGGCATGTATAGGAGGCAACCTATTGATGTTTCTCACATGGAAGTTTCTCTCCAACTCTCTCTCTCTCTCTTTCTCTTCCCCCTCCTTCCCTCGCTCCCTCCCTCCCTTCTTTCCCTCGTCTTCTCTCTCTAAAAAATAAAATCAATAAACATACCCGCAGGTGAGGATTTAAAAAGTAAAATTGCAATGTCATAAAAGATAAGTTAAAGGAAACTAAAGAGACACACTATCTTGTATAATCCTTGATTACGTCTTGGGTTCAAAAAAAAAAGGTTATAAACAACATTGGAAGTGGGAAAATCTGAAAATATTATTGTTTTAATGTAAAGTATTATGATTACACAGGGGAATGTCCTTGTTCTTAAGAGATACATGCTCCAATGCTTAAAGATAAAGTGTTGTGATGTCTGCAACTCAGTTTCAAGTGGTTTAGAAAAAAAAGTGTGTGTGTGTGTGTGTGTGTGTGTGTGTGTGTAGATAAAGAAAGCAAATGAATCTAGATGAAGGGTGCAAGGGGTGTTCACTGTAATATTTTTGCAATTTTTCTATGTTTGAAAATTTTCAAATAAGTTGGGGGGGAAATCAAATAAAATATGTAAACCCTCTGGCACCCAGAAGATGCTATGACAGCTCACATCATGGTTTCAGCTAATTCAGTAGGTCTAGAAAGCACCTATCCTCTGCCTGTAGGTAAAATGAACCACATTGAAGTAAAGGCCACCAGGCTGTCCTGCCTTTGTGAAATCTATATTTTGATCAGAAGGCAAGGCAAGAACAGGAAGCAGCTGCAGAAGCACAGGTTTTGGTTCCAGAAAATCTACCTAGGGCCCACATCTGCAAAACTTTTTTAAGCTAGGTAACTTAAAAAAAAAGTTACTTAACCTCACTAAGAGTTGTTTCCTCATTTATATGGAAAAATTGAGCTCAAATCTAAGCCTAGGACTGAGAAAACAAGCCAGCATACATAATACACCCTTGTAAAACATCCTTTACTGAAGACTCTCTTTAAAAAACAGTAGTCTCCTAGAATAAAAGGGGGAAGAAGGAAAACCCTTGGACGATGCCAGCGTTGCTTCACTCAGAACACCGGCACAGGACCTTGCATCTGGCCTAGGCTCACCTTTATTGGTCAAAGAAGTAACAAGAGACAACACAAGACAGAGGTCTCTTGGGCTACCACTTCTGTGAAAGTATAGGTGAATATGAGCTGGCCCAGCCAGAGGCAGCAGCCCTTCACAACAGGCCACGTTTACGTGCATATAAACTTGCCAAATTCATCTTTTATACACGTTATCTCATTTGAGCCTTACAATAATCCCCATGTCATAGATGAAGCAACAGCAGCTTGAAAAGATGAATTACTCACTTAGCACACAACTCAAATTGGGGTTTGCTCCATTCAGCCACAAAAGAATGGAAATAATTGGCTAAAAGAATGGAAATAATTCACAGCTCACAATTCTTACCATCTCTTTGTTGGGGTCTCTGCTGGGGCAGAGTGAGTCATTGATGGCTACTCCTAAACCCATAACTTCTCTACAGAATAATGTCAAAAATCTGCCCTAGGATCGGCTTCTATTAGCCAGAAAGGTGAGCAGTCAGGCCTTCAGCCGCCTCCTTCAGATATTTTAAAAGTGAAGCTTAAATTCCCCTTTCTAGTGTGAAGTGACTGAGATGGAGAGGAAGTAAGCAGAAGAGGTTTATTTTTATGGTGTCCACATTTTAGTGAAGTTAATCATAACTCAAAAATAAAATTTCCTGCAGAATTTTCTGGGGAAAACTCTGGGCGGCTTTATTCTTTCAGTTCACTTTTAAACATGACGCTGTGCTGCATGCAGAGGTAATGTATTTTACTTCTCTCTTCCGGAGGTCTCTGTGTTATTCACATAACAACCTTTATTACAACCTCCACAAAAAACGAGCAGGAATGCTGACATTCCATTTTTGGCAACTTCCTCCCCTTAGCAAGAGGTTTAGCTCAAGTGGCTAATGGACTGGGCAAAGATGTGTAGAAACGGCACTGTCAAAGACTGTTTATAAGCATTTAAATCAGGGGATAATTAAAGGGAACTGTTCAGGCCATTTGACCTGGTATATCTACCTAGTTCTCATCACGAAAGGATGCGTACTCAAATGCTCACTGCAGCAGTGCCCAGCGGCCATTACAATGGGTAAGTCAGAGCCAAACGCAAACACGTGGAACAAATTCCCAAGATATATTAAGTTAAAGAAAGCAAAGTAATATATATTAATATCATTATTTTATGTGACAGGGATGACAGAGGGATACACATCAAAATTTCAACAGTTGATCATCATTGTGGAGCAGAATTAAGGGGAACTTTTCCTATGTAGTTCACTGTGTATTTCTGTAATAAGCATTGATTAATCTTTTGTCTAGAATCAAAAAACAAATTTAAGGTAGATATTTACGTGCCCCTTCTCGTGCTTTCCTTTTTACTTTGGAAACAGCTGGTTTGCAGCTCCGCCTGCGTTACTACCTCTAGTCACATCAGAGATGGAGTACCAGCTGTACAAGTTTACTCAGCATGTCCAAAAGTCACTCAGAAGGCAAGGCAAGAACAGGAAGCAGCCTTCTAGAAGAAAGTCATTCCTTCTTGAAGAAAGCCAACAAAAATCTGGTCCCCATCCAGTGTTCTCATTCTCCATAAGTGGCATCCCCAGTGGCTTAAGGAAAAACTCAAGTCATCTTGATTCTCTCTTCCCCCACGCCCGTATCCAATCAATCAACAATCTTAGCAAACATAGTGTCTTTCTAATCTCTTCCCTTCTCTCCAAGCCCCTGCCACCACCCTAGATCCCAGCCACCATCACCGCTTACAGAGACCAAAAAATGACTTCCAACTTGGTCAAATACTTGGTCTTCACACTTTCAGTTTGGCCAATTCTCTCCAATCTCTTTTCCACTTAAGGGCCATGGTGATGTTTTAAATATCTTTCTACATATGTAACTGATCTAACTAATTTAAGGCCTTTACTAAGTTCCTATTCTCTTAGGATAAAGGCCAAAATTCCCCGTGGCTCAGAACACTGCCCACCTCCCCAGCCTCATTCTTTTTCATTCTGGTCTGTTCTCCCACATACTGACTGCTCTCCTTTCAAATCCTCATATTCACCACTTTTTCCTTTGTACTTTGAACATGCAGTTCCCCCTGTCAGAAACCCTCTTTGTGTCCCTCCAAGAACCTCCCATTGACATCCTAACGCATTTACACTCACTCAAGTCTCTTAAAATGTCACTCCTACAGGAAACTTTCCCTGACTCCCCAGACAAGGGGAGAGACAATCGGGCACTCCTATTCCACCTTGTAATACAAACCCCTTTGTCAGTAACATTCACCACAATTGCAAAAACGTGTCCAACAACTGTCTCCACTATTAGAATATAAACTCCATGAGGGCATGAGAAGCTTCTCATTTCACGGATGTACCCATAGTCCTTAGAACACAGTAGCTACTCAAATAATATTTGTTGTCAGAGTAACAGGCTGGGGCCAGAGTGTAGCAAGCTATGACATGAGGCCAAATAAACCAAGAGGCAAGGATCATTATCCCTTTGCAAATATGTAAACTGAGACAACCTCGAATTGCATAGTTGTTTAAGGTCAGAGAGGTAGCATTTCTCCTCCCTAAAATGCTAAATAGTATGGCTGGGAGAGGGAGCATCTTGGAAAAAGAACATAGAAATGAGAAGGTGGTGATAAAGAGGTCTTGGATGACAGCTTCTGACCCTGCTTGTCACACTAGTTGCCTCTGGGCATGGAAAGTCTAACCGCCAGACAGACTTTCCATGCCTAGAAAAGCACTAATGTTGAACAAATATAACTACCACCGCACCTTTCTTCTTAACAGGGGGGTATAAAATAACAAATTTCTTTCACCCACAAAGGAGAAGAAACCATAGGAGAGAAAGATTTTTTGCTCAAATGTCCCCCTCTCTCCATCCCCAAAAAAGGCAGTTTTGCCACCTGGATAGTGCTCCTCAGCAACCAAGAGAGAAGTGAAGGGGAAAAGACCGCCTTCCCACCACTTACTAGAGCAGGGATAAAATAAATAAATAAAAAGAGAATATTTCGTGTAAAGCATTTAAAAAACCCTGCTAACCAACTGGCAGTTCTTAACATAGGTAGCAATACAGGTGGCATGAGCCCTACTGAACACTTGATCGTTCATGCTGCCTGGGGCCAAGTTATGTCTGTCACAAGAGCCACAGACCAGGCCAAGGGGTCAGCCTCATTGTTGCTCATGCTGCCAAACACCAACTCCAAGAAAAAGAAAAGATAAAGCCTCCTGTGGAATTCTGTGGAATAAATATTCACCCTGCTACACACACAGCCTGGAGTTTCCTGGGTGAGGTAGCGCAGGTGTGGGGAGGGTATTCAGAGATTGGAAAGAGACTTAAATAAATAGAGGTGATATACTGGTGATAAGAGGAAGATTCTGAAACACGGAGGAAAATGAGAAATGCAAATAGAGAAACAGGGAAAGAAACTGAAAGAACGTCAAGAGATGTAGAAGAGTGGGGAAAGGAAGGTACAGATGAAAAGGGTAAAGTACACCCAAAAAAGCAGATAGTAAGCAACAGACAAACAGTGAGAGAGGCAAAGCCAGGCAGTCCATCTTTCCCCAAATCCAAGAGCTGCTCATTGCATTCCAATAAATCACTCTACTACAAAGCTCATACAATGGTTTGACCTTTGCATTCAGTAACAAGAAGCATTGAAAGAAGCATCACCCAGCTGTAACTTTGGAGATCTAACGGTCTGAATTAAAAATGGACAAAATCAGTTCAGCAGCAGAAAACAACCAGTCTGACTTGACTATAAAAAGGTTTGGCATTTTATTTTTTTCTTTTGTGTGTGTGTGTGTGTGTGTGTGTGTGTCTGTGTGTTTGTTTTTCTAAAAAGGCTTGGCATTTTAGAGTTAAGCTTAAAATACTGGCATTTCTCCTTCTTCTGACATTGCAAGAGGGGGGTGTGGTTGACCCTAGGACCATTCATTTCCAAGGTTGTAGATCTCTCAACTAAGACTGGCCCCATCTGCTCTTGAGTCAGCCAGCTGTTTATCTCAAAGTAAAATATTTATTACACTAATCATCCTAATAACTTACAAGAAAGCCAACATCATACAAGTCAAGAACAATTTCTGTCCTGTTAAATGTGTCAGTTCCTTTAAAAAGAAAAACTAAATACCACTACTATGCTCCTGGGTTTCCTTGGCCAGGATCACTCTTTCATGTGTACCTTTCAGTAATGCCAAGTGAAGGTTAACTATGCTTCTAACTTTCCCTTTCCCTAATGCCTTAAAATTAACCCAGGTTCCATTAATGATCCCTTCTCCAAACCGTTATTTGTAACTGGTGACTGCGCCTCAGGAAACAGCAGCTCATTATGGTACATACCACTGCCAGTGGCAAGGAGCCTATTGCAATGTAATTTAAAACACTCACACAAGCACAAATCTGTCGGCTCCACTTCCAAACAATCCTGAAATCCTGCAGTCGGGAGAACATTTAACAAAAATGCTGCTTCCAGCAGCCTAAGAGAAGCTTCCCCGGATACGTGAAATATTTCCAACTGGCACGGAGCGCACCATTAAAGGACACTGTCACCTCAAATCAGTACGAAAGGCGAGGTAAACGATATAGACACATATAAATTAGAGCTCCACAAAACTTAACCTACTCAGAACAAGCACGCTCATCTTAAAAACGAATAGCGTGTGCTCGCCCAAGCGACACAGAAATGTTCTAAAGTAGTGCGACCACATTAAATCAGTGTCTCCATTTCTCCCCACGCATCACCCCTTCATACTCAAACCTCAGCACTCGGGCCGTTTGTGACAGGACTGCAGTCTCCCACCTCTGCCTTTTTCTGATTTTCTAAGAGCACTTCCCAACATCCTCCCCAGCCCAGCCCCCTCTCTCAGCTTCAAAAAGGTTGAGGGAGTTGAGACTAGAGAATTGGCAGGAATCTGTCCTCCCGCGGGGGAAGGTTGCTGGAGTTGGTCTTTGCAGTGACCCAAATTGCACAGAGCTTTTCGCTTAGCATCGCTTGCGAGCACCTCCCCAATCCTCCCTCCCCCCATCTTCCCAAAAGAAAGCCTTGCGAATTAAGCGGGAGGAATAACTTGGTATAACCGTTTGAATAAATCACTTCAACTCACCTGGTTTGGGATTTTTCTCCCCACCCCAGGCATAAACAGAATGAGTGCGAGTGAGTCACGCACGCAACGTAAGATGGTAAGATGTCTTAAGTCCAAGGGCTGGAGTCAGTCCCTGCCCTGATGCCGCTGCTACTCTTAGCTCAGCTGGAGCGAGCGGCAATCACAAGCCCAGCAGCAGCGGCGGGGGGGGGGTGGATAGACCGTAGCACAATGAATGCAGTGGGTTTTTTGCAATGACATCATCCCTCTGTCCAAAAGGCCCCAATAGCCATGCTCGAGAGCACTGCATTCTGGGAATTGTAGTCTTCTGACGGCCTGTTGGGACCCTGAGGCTATTGCAGGAACTACAATGCCCAAAATGCGCCAAGGTCGGACGCACCCAGAGCGGAGGAAAGGAGCGAAGGAAACTCTGCCGCCATGTCAGGATCGCCGGGACGTCTCTGCGGAGCCGGGCTGAGGTTTTAGGGAGCGTGCAAGCAGAGTGGTAGTGTGTAGGGGTCGGTGAGGTGGCGAACAAACCTACTGAAAATCCGGGGACCCGAACCTGGGAACCGGAGCGGGGAGGCTTCACCTGGGGACAGATGTAGGGCGGGTCTGGCTGGAGGCGGCAGCCAGAGGTCGAGTGGGCCTCGTCCTCACGGTCCTGCAGGGGTTGGTTGCATAGGCCCCCTTGCGCCTCTTGCTCCATTTTCTAAGTAAGGTACTGAAAGAATCAGCTGACTTCTTGGCTCCGAGCATTATTTAGACTGTGTAATAGAACAGTCGGGGTGGTTGGTGACTTTGTTTGGACGCGGGGACTCCGGACAGCGACCTTCTCGTCTGTGGTTGGAGAGGCTTCCTGGGCGGTCCCTCCCAAATTTATTTTTAATTTCTTAATTTATTTCCCATCTTTCCTTATCCCTCCACGAGGTTTATGACTCTCGTTGGTTTTTCATACAGAATGATTTACAAAAGGGTCCAAAGAAATCGATGTTGGGAAGGTAGACAAGTGCTTTGGGACGGACGGTGCTTTGCCGCCGCAATTAAGAAAAGATAGGGAGCAACCTAAAAGAGTGTACCTACCAGCAAAAGGAGGGCGATATTGAAGGGGGATATTATTGGCGCTTGGCGGTCAGTTCCCGAGTAGCACGCGTTCTTGAGTCAACCTAGAGTACACGCTAAAATACTGCAGAGTTGAGATATTCATTAGCATGGATAACCAGTTTATTTAAATTTCTGATACTCCATATCTACAACTACTTTAACAACTAATTTTTTTAAACTAATAACTGAAACCAAAATCACTGATCTTTATTTTGTGTAGTATCTGGAACTTTTTTTTAAAATCAATTGTGTAACTAAAACAATGCTCTTGTTTATTTTTCAGAGTCTGTCTACACTATGGAAAGATGGGAGATTTCTTCTCCTCCTGAGGGTGTCTGAAGGGTTAAAAATGCTGTTGTATTTTGTGCTCTTTTTCTTCCTCTCTTCTGCACTTTATTCTGAAAACAAAATTAACTAGTTACTTTGGGTCAGTAAGGTATGCACTTCACCTGATAGGAGTTAATATAACTGTAGCTGATAAATTCTCTTATCAAAGAAAGGCTAGGCACAATGATTACAAATGATGAAAACATGGTAGAAATAGTCTCTTAAATGCAGATAACTACAAAAACAGTTTTATGAAGAACCATATGTCCTGTTTCTGGGAACAAGTCACAAGATTAGTGGGTTTGTTTTATTTTAAAACAAAGGTAATATGTATTGGTCTCATTCATGAATACAACAATGGGTAAGGCTCATGCAGATAATTCTGTCATTCAAAAATACCTTTGCAAGTAATGGTGGTAAGTATAGGAAAAGGAAAAAATGTTTACTATTTTCTTTCTAACCTTCAATATAACTGTAGAAGTGTTTTAAACTTAACAGACTAAAGAGGTTCGTTCACATTTAGGCTTAGTTTCGAACTCTTAAATTATTTTTATTCAGGCTGTTTTTGTGTCCTATACAAAATTATAGTGAATTTTGTTCATTTTGTAAGATATTTCTTTATATAAGCAATTACTTCCTCAATTTTAGTTACTGTGAGGGACATAATTATGGGGGAAGAAACCCCAACAGATTTCTCAGAAATCTCGTGTGTGAGAAGTGAGACGTGTAATGAACTGATTTCTGTAGTGTGTCATGTGTTTGGGTAGTCTGAAGTTTTTCCAGCCTTATATTCTATGGACATCTAACCATAAAGAAACAGATCTAGTTAATATCTACAAAAAGACTCTATGGTTTAGCCCTTAATTTTTAGGGGGAAAAATCTATACTGTTATTTTAGAATTTTATTTACAAAATTAATTTTTGAGGAGTTGTTCATGTCAACTTCTGAAACAATAACCTCAATGTTCCAGCGAAAACACTGGATTAGGGGAACTTTGAAAAGTGGAATTAGGAATGCTTTAGGTAGATATAGAAACCTACTTTTTTCCATCTGTCAAAGGAGAATTAGGACATTAATTTTTGTTATAATTATAGGTAGCTTATTAGAGAGTATTGTATTGAGTCAGTTCAGTTGCCATTAGAACAGGGTTAAATATCAGGATCATCTACATCAGGGGTGTCAAACTCATTTTCAGCGGGGGCCACATGAGCCTCACAGTTGCCTTCAAAGGGCCGAATGTAATTTTAGGACTGTGTAAATGTAACTGCTCCTTAACTAGGGGCAAGGAGCTCAGCACTGCCACCAGGTAGAAATGAGGTGGAGGGCCAGATTTGGCCCACGGGCCTTGTGTTTGCCACCTGTGATCTGTAGACCTCTAAAATACATTATTGCTCATGCATCCCCGCCAAATTGTCCGGGGTTGGAACCAGCTGTTGTGTATTTTCTTAAACTACAGGTGACTGTTCAGGGGTAGGGTAGAGTAGTCCTTCATGTCCCATATTTGTGTTTTCAGTAGTATGTCACACTAGTAATAAGTTTTGGCAAAGACACTAGGTTTATAACTAATTAACCCATAAATGAATTGTGAAAATGTATAGATGAAGAAATCACCTAGGGGTTAATTTATACTTGGTAGCGGAAGGAGGGAAGAAAAGATCAATTTTAGCCTCAAGAATATGTACCAAAATATGTTGACTTACTGGATATTTTTTAGAATAAAGGTTTAGTCTAATTCTAAGGAGGTGATAAGAGACACATCCAGTAAGAACATAATGCTATAACAAAATTATGATAAGTCTCTAGGCGGAAGCAACCAGATACTAGAATTTTCTGAAAGTAATTTTTTAAGTAACTCCTTTCTCTGAAACCTAACTTTAAAAAATTTTGATGTTATCTTAGTATTCTTGTTATTTGGATACATGATATGTAATACTGTATCTTTTTTAGCTCCAAATTTGACTCAAATACTAAATTTGGGCTTTTGACACTCAATCCTATAGCATTCTTTTAACCATATCTGCTAAAGAATAAAGACAAGACTCCAGAGAACCAGCATTTGAAATTTTTAAAGCAGCCCCCAGATTTAGACATGTAAAGGATCTATCTTTTGGAGAAGGAAGGTCCTCTTAGAGCTGGTCAACTGTAGTGTCTTGGAGGATAGTATCAGTGGCCTCTGGATTCCTACTGCTTTAGTTTGAAATCTTTTTAAGATTTTATTTGTATTTTTAGAGAAAGGGAGAAAGAGAGGGAAAGAAACATCCATCAGTTGCCTCTCGCAGTCCCCCAAGGAACCTGATGGGGTATCAAACCCTGTCTTCGAGATGCTACCCAACCCACTGAGCACACCAGTCAGGGCTGAAATCTAGTAACATCCTAAACCTCAGTGATTTATAGCCTCAAGGGTGTGGGAGAGGATTAAACAAAATAATCTATGTAAAGCATTTAGTTAGGGCTTTGGAACAGGTGTGTGTGTGTGCATACATGTGTGTGGTTAAAAAGTAGCTCCAGAGTACATAGGACCCCAAAGATAGGTATTACCTCACATTTACTCTAAACAATTTGTTGATAAGTCACACTTACATGAGTAAGCTTTAAGCTATATTACCAAAATACAGCTTCACTTTTTCCTGTGATAGAGGGCAATAACAATTCTTTTCCGCCCTTAACCATAAGGAATGTAAAATTCCCATTACTGAGTTGTGTCATTAAGATATATGTAGTGCCTGGGGTGGCTGAAGTTAAAAAAAAAAAAAATTGTAACAAATTTTGCTCGTGTACCTCTGTAGCTTGAAAAAGGCTCACAGTTGATTATGACAATCAGGTCCTGTCTTAACTGAGCATCACTGTAGTTCTCTAAAAGATAATCTTCTAAATTATGAAAAATGTTAGAATTTTTTCATGCTTTACACAGTTCTAAAGTAATGCTTTTATATTCCAAGCCATGAAATTTGAGAGAACAGCTCTCTGTTGTCTGTCTATCTCTCTCTTCCAAAATAGAATTGATTTTCTTACCTGTTACAGAAATGAAATGCCAGCAACCCAAAAATGATGTCGACCCAGCAGTTACATTAAAATTATTCTAACCTGATCACAGAGTTGAGACTAGCAAGCTTAAGGGGGGAAAATACATTTTACCAAAAGATCTTTTCAGGCCCTATCTTCAGTGGAGTTAAAAGTCTTCTACAATGTACGTTTCTATAAGTGGACACGTGAGCATACCATACGGGGTTCAGCAGTTGGCATTTCCTCAGGAAGATCTTTAACTCATGTAAACTTTTTAACGTTTCACATTTTACTTTGAGTTAATATTCAGGAAAAGAAAACATTTTCTAGTCTTATTTAGTTGTGTTTGTAGCAAATTGATAGAATTTTAGCTTCTGGCTTGAAAATACCACTAAAGGTAAATGTAGTAAATACCCCAAAGTCAAGATTTAAAATCCAAATGTGCATAGTTAATTATTAACCAGAAAAATCTGCCCACTTTCTCAGTTTATAGGTTTGGGTAATTAAGGTATGTACGCATGTGCATGCAAGAAAACATTTCTTTGCAAGGATAAGTACATGAAGATGAACTTAAATATATGTTCATGAATATAGCCATTTAATAACATCACCAGGTGATTCCTCCACGTAGTTTAATTTAAAAGCACCAAGATAAAATAATATAACAAATTCAGACTTCTAGGTGTAATCCCCCTCTCTTTTATGTTCCTAATTTAGTCTTTCCATTTGGCTCAGTACCTCTTATTGCTGAAATTCCAGGACATAGATGCCATTTTTTTAATGTTTTCTGTGTACATATATTCAGTGAAGAATATAATCCAACCACGTGAGCAAGTATTGCTTAACAAAGGTGTGTAATAGTTTTTTTACGGAAATGAAAAGGTTATATGCTTTATACCTTCATCCAAATACATATAAGATATTTTTGAATAAGAAACCCCACAGTACTCTTAATAGACATCAAGTGTCAATATTTGGTATGTGCAGTTTCAACCAGTTCTAAATCTGTTTCATTCTGTAAGTGTGGAATAATTACCAAATAAGTACAAAGCTCTAGAGGTACATGGTGAATATGATCCGTCAGACCATAAAACTCAAACTTTTTAGTGTCATTTTCAAAAAAAAGTACAAAATATTAGATTACAAAAGGAGCCAATATTGAAATAATTATCAAAAATTAATTTTTTGATACAGAAACATGCTCTATTAACTCAAAAATCTGGTACTGGATGTAATTATGTAATGTTAATGGTGAACAAATATTTCAAGTCTACTGGTCTACTGCTAACACTATGGTCTGTTGCCTACATTCAAATTTCATTAGAAGTTACTGAAAATAGAGATGTAATTTTTTTTCCATCTAAGGCCTGATTAAGAACTTCAGAGACCTACACACTGAAAAACTTACGATGCCTTACCTTATACAATTCAAAATCAGATTATACCGTAAAGTAGATTTAAGGAAGTTCTCATGGGAAGGATGCACTTTTTAGAAAGTACTACTGTATTTTTCAGACTATAATACGCACTTAGGTTTTAGAGGAGGAAAATAGGGGGAAAAATTTTGAAGCAAAAAATGTGAGATACTAAAAAAAAAAATGGTGAAATACTTAATAACATACTATTTGGCCAATATAAATGTAAACAGCCAGGTAAGCTACATTTGGACTATAAGACGCACCCCCATTTTCCTCCCAAATCGGGGGGGGGGGTGCATCTTATAGTCCACAAATACAGTAAATCTGCTTTTGTTTCAGCTAGAGGCAAGCAGGGGGAGAGGCTGCTTTGCTGTTGTCTGAAAGTGTTAATTATCCAAACTTGTCTATATCCACTATACATGGAACATAGTGCAAGCTCAGTAACGGAGTGAGTGAATGGACTTTTCCCATAAGGCGTTCACAATTTGAGAACATTAAATTCATCACGGTACTACATGAAAAATGGAATGCTACAGTAGGGATTGAATGCTTTATTTGCTGATCGGAGGGCGCTGTTTGTATCTTAGTGAGTCCTAAATAGAATTAAAAGGGCTGATATTCTCAAGTGGTCCCACTGGTGTGTAAGCTCTATGAGGGAAGGTTTTTTGTGTGTTTTATTTTGCAGCTGATGTATTACAAAAGCCTAAGCAAGTGCCTGGCACCACCGACGAATTTATCCTCACCTAATCAGCCTCAAATCTGCAGTACCTCTCTTTCTCTAGACACTGCTCAGACATTTCAGTGTTAACCTACCTCCAACCGTGGAAAGTAAAAATCTTTAATGTTCAATAAGCAAATGAAAAGATACTTTCTCTGCGACAGAAAGCTAGTAACTACTAAGTATATTTTCAGCTTCCATTTTTAAGTTAAGGTACAAATCTGCTCAAGGTCACCCATTAACAAGTAGAGGAATTAAGAATAGAATCCAGGTTGCTGACCTTTAAAATCTACACAAGAACTGCTACTCCCCAATCTTTGGCACCAGGGACCTGTTTGGCTGGGGGTGGGGTGGGGTGGGGACAGGGGGCGGAGCTCAGGCTGCAATGCCAGGGAAGCTTCGCTGGCTTGTCTGCTACTCAACCTGCTGTGCAGCCAGTTCTCAACCGGCCTTGGCCCAGGGGGTTGAGGATCCCTGTTACAGGTTAAACAAGGAAGTAAATATCTCAGATTGAAATATCTCCCATTTGGCCCGGACTACAAATGCAGTCCTTTCCCCACATTTTCCAAAGAAAACATGAACCAGACCATGTGGCAAAACAAACATTCCACAACTATTTAAAGCATGGTTTTAAAAATAGATAAGCTGAAATTTAATGCTGCATTTTTCTGTTTTTTGTGGGTTTTGTTTTGCCTTCACAGTGTATTTAGTATCTTGTCTACCCTCCCAGGAAAAACATTTCAAAGTTTCTGGGGTTTGTGTTGGTAATTTACAGCTGTAAGGGTTTAATGCCCCTTTTACCCTTCCACCCCTCATCAGTATCAATGGGTATGTTTTCACGTAGCTTGTTTAGAAGTCTGTAAAGCAGCTTACACAAAAACACTGGACTGGAAAATGATGTTAAAGTGAATAGTGGTTTTCAAGCTTTTTTGATCCATATGGGGCTCATTAGACTGATGTCTCTAAATGCATAATACATATTACAATTCTGACTCAGAAGCACTAACACTGGTCAGTTCTTACAGAACTTCATTTTACAGGTGAGGAAATTGGGCAGCTGGCAAGTACGGCCTGGCTTGATTTGTAGTGATGTATAACTATAGGTTTTACCCATGCTGCTAGATGTGAGCATTCATTCACTTCACTGCAGAGATATTGTTTGATACCAGTGTGCTGACCTAGATCCTGCTGAGGATGTTTCATAACACATAGTATATGGACCTTATTGCCATTCTAAATGTCAAAGATTTCCGAATTGCGCATCACACCCAGTCCCAATGGTTTAGGATAAAGGATTGTTGACCTGCAGTTACTTCCTTTGTACAACAGTGACCTAGGTGATTTGGTACTTAGAAGTATAAACACAGTGACATTGTGTCCCATACTTTACAGAACAATTTTCATTTTCAGTATTTTTTAAATTACAGTTTTTGTGTAGTCCACATGACACATATTTTAAAAATAATTGTGGGTATACAGCATCATTTAGCATTTGATCTGTAAAAGGCAGAGTGAGTGGCTAATTGTGTGCCAGTGGAGAGAATTAGAAAACCGCCTTTAAAATTTACAGTGCACCCTAGAAGCTAACTAGGATGTCTAGGAAACACTTGATTCCACCGCCTAGCACAACGTTGCAAAATGACTGGCTTATAGGCCAGATTATTGCTTCCTTTAGGTAATACACTTCCTCCTGGCATATACACAGACATGCAGCAATTGTTAAATAAGTAGTTAGATTTGTAAAGTTAATAGTAATTTTATTGCTTAGTCCTTTAATAATTGACTTACATCACCCCTATCACCTGACAGGACAGATTTTGTGCTAGTGAAGTAGACTACCAGACAGTGAAGGAAACAGAACATTGATGAAATTCTTCAAGGCTTGGACAGGAAACTCAATTGGAATCCTTGATTCCTAGTGCAGAGAAGACCATGATATGTGAGAATAAAATAATTATTGATGACTGGGCTTTATGCCATTATACATTAATGCCATGACTATAAAGGCATTGCTGTAACATTTAAGTTTATCTTCTAAAGGAAGCCTGCAAAATTACTTTAAAATGACTTTAAGGTGACAATAACTACTGTTTTCCTTTGGGATCTGGTTTTTTATGTAAGGTTTCAAGATGATGCAGATTTGTCAAAGATGTTTTCTTCCTCTATATATATATACACACACACACATACATATATATATATATATATTTGGCCCAAAAGTCCATTTAGTTTTTTTCATAAAAAGACACACTTTTCATTTTCACCAGTAACTATTGTTTGGTTATTTTGAGTATGTCATTTACTCAATGGATCTCTGTCTTAATTGAGTATGTCTACTCAGCCACTGGTTCTACCTTTTACAGGTCAAGTACTAAATGATGGTGTATACCCACAATTATTTCTAAAATATAAGTGTCATGTAGACTGCACAAAAATCTATCTCCCACATAGAATAACTGATTGTTCTCAGTGTCTCAACTTCAACTGGTCTACATGACCGTGGAGTATTATCCAGTGAGAAATCTCTGACACAAAACTTTACAAACCACTGTGACACATTCCATCATTCACAGTACCTTTGTACACTGCACAAATCTGCATTTCAGTTGTATTTTTACCTTCCCTGAAAGTGTAATATGCCAAAAATGTTGCTTATTTTCTTCCATCTTTAATATTTAAATGACTACACAAAAATTCACCAATTTTCACAAGTTTTTTAAAAAATGCACACTGGTATGACAGCTGTCACAATATGGTAACAAAATTGTTTCAAATGAAAGTTAAAGACAACTAAGCACTACTAGATCCATCTTACAGAACAAACGAACTTTTTGGCCATATATATGTATTTTTTTTTTTAAGATTTTATTTTTAGAGAGAGGGAAAAGGAGGGAGACAGAGATGGAGAGAAACAGCAATGTATGATTGCTCCTCACATGGCCCTCACTGAGGACCTGGCCCACAACCCAGGCATGTGCCCTGACTGGGAATCGAACGTGGACCCTTTGGTTCCTAGCCCGCGCTCAATCCACTAAACTACACCAGCCAGGCTGGCCACGTATATTTTTTCATTCTGCAATTAGGTAAAGCATTATTAGATTACCTCCATCTGGTCTATTTTTCTGTCACCCAGTAAAGTTTTTCATCATCAACCATAGTTCTATGACAGGACATTAAAAGGTCTTCTATTGCACACTATGTCTCTAATGTTTATAATAGAACATTAAGATAGGTTGAAGGTTTCCATGATCAGTCTACACTCAATCTTTCCCTACTTTCTGCCCTTTTATTTCCCACTTATGTTTGTATACTGTTAACTACATTGCAAAATGGCCACTAAGTTCACATTTCCTGTGCTTAAAACGGGACTTTCGTTTCTTCAGCAGATATTCATTGAGTATCCACTAGGTGTCAGATATACGAGGTAGATTCTGGGACACCAAGATAACTACAGACATAACTTTAAGCTAACAGCCTTGTCGGGGAAAGGGGAGAAAAGCCAAAAAGTTAAGTCTCATATATTCTAGTGGAGTAGGAGAGTTCCTGCTTTAAGGTCATGAACAACCATCATTTCCAAAAATATCTCCCCAATAAGTCTGCCTCCATGAATGTCATAAATTCTCATGAATGTCATTTTTTATAAGACCACTATTGCCTCAGGGCAGGAAAACTAAGGGGTGTTAATGGGCTATGAAATTGCTCTATTCCCCCCTCTTTTTAAATTTTTTTGATAGTTTAAAATGTTTAATAGAGTAAGACTCTTCGGGTGTATGATTCTAAGAGTTTTAGCAAAGGCATAGTCATGTAATCACCATCACAACAAGGATAGAGAACAGTTCCATTATACCCTCCCCTCCACTTTTATAATTTTTTTGTGGTAAAAAATTCTTTTTCTATAATGTTTGAATGTTACATGTACAACTTGTTCAAAGAAGTATTTGGGACAGTACCTTCTCTAATAAGCCTCTTTAGAAATACAGGTATCCAAGGAGGTGCTAAGTTATTGCACCATTGTCAGTCATCTGCACCTTAGTTTGTAGATCAAGCTGTTGAAAATAATGAAGACTCAGAAAAGGTAAAGGGTGCGTGTGGTGTATCTAGTGTGTGTGTTAGGCTAGAAAGAATACGGGGTCAGTGGCTGGAGTTGGAGATCAGGGCCTGACAATGTGTTCTGAACAATGTGCATGCAATGATAGGTACGGGTAGTGTGTTTTGTGTTTTGAGTAACATTAAGGGCCCTGTGTTCTTAACGATAGGGGGCACCAAAGAAAGAAGAGATGAGCCCTGAAGAGGGCTGGCCTTCATATAACATTTGATCTGTCTTTATTTGAAGTTGCAGAACTGGGATTCCAGTACTGATTCTGCCAGTAACTTGTCTTGAAAAGTCACTTCATCTTTCTGGGCCTCAATTTCATCATGTATAAAAACTAAGGGTGGATTAAGTATATTCCAAAGTCCAATTCAGTGTTCAGCTACAACTAAAACCCTTTGTGTGTATGTGTGACTGTGTGTCCTCAGTTTCTGTCCTCCAATTTTAATTGGAGAGACACATATGTGTATAACAATAACCAAACTCAGCAAGCATTATGATCTCAAAATTTCATGTAAGTTGAAGTGGCATAGTTAAGGCTGATCTGAACTGGGCTCCAGTGAAATAGCTCTATAATACTGAGCCTTCTCATGTACAGAATGACCAAATATACTCCAATGTTCCTTGTAGTTCTCACAGGTTGTGACTATGAAACCTGTTCAGTCTTACCAGTATTCTCACTTCCTCTGGGTTTGCACCTGTTGTTCTCATTTTGTATTTTTTGGTTTATTTTTATTAGCCACTCTTCATTTAGTACTGTCTATGTGCCAGAACTTTTACTGTAAGGTATTTGACCTACATTATTTAAGGACTTTTATACTGCTGCCATCCTTAATAGACATACAGATATGGGGAAATCACACCACAGCTTCCTACTCCCATCCTAGATAACATATTCCTACAGCAAGATCTCCTTTCAGTGAACATTAAAGGTAGCACTAAAGAAGGGAAGAATGGGGAAGATGTATATGACTTTAAATTGATAAGTGAAGGGAAATGAACTAACAGTTGAAGGCTAACTGTGCTAGGCACTTTATATGTATCTGTCTTTTTCAGGTGATTGAGATAAGCAGATAGGTAAAGACATCACAAAGGAGCCTGCTTTCTTTTTTATTCTCCTTACCTGAGGACATTTTTTTCATTGCTTTAGAGAGACAGGAAGGGAGAGAGAGAAACATTGATTGGTTGCTTCCTATACATGCCCAGACTGAGGATCGAACCCACAACCCAGGTATGTGCCCTGACCAGGATTCAAACATGCAACCTTTTGGTTACAGGACAATGTTTCAACCGAGACACACTGGCCAGGGTGAACCTGCTTGTTTTGATAACAAAGAAGGAGAGAAACTATTTTATACCATAAATCATTGGAAGTATTCAGAGTATTTGTTTTTCATGTTATTGTTCACTGTGAGGGCACAAACAGCATAGTGCCTGTGTGCAGTTTGGTGGATGTTTGTTGAGTGAATAGGGGTTTTTCTCATACCACAGAGTAGTAGTTTTTAGGGTCCATGAACCTCTTAGAATCTTAGAAAAACTATGGACCCATCTCGGATGTCACGTCCTCCATACACACAAAAAGAAACAACCAAGTCCATCTCATGCTAACCACCTTCACATCTGCGTTTGGAATGTTTTTAGTCTCTCTTACGCTCCCTTCTTGAGCCCCAGGTTAAGAACTCTGCCCAGGAAACATTTCTGGGTATCCAGGCAGCCTAGAAGCATAGTTTCTTTAACTTACAGTGCTGCCGCCCTTTCTTGGTCCTTTATAGATGAGGGAAAAATACACCATACCTCCTGAGCATTAACTAGTGGTCATGCTCACTTTTCTTTTTATGAGCAAAGATTGTATTCAGCTTGCTCTTAGGTTGATTAATATTTGCTACAACCAAAGGACCAGCATTACCTTATGAGAGTAACATATTCTGGCTTTCTATTTTTACCCCTCCCCCTTCAAATACCCACTTAAAACACGGTCAGGGGAGTGTCCTTATCAGTAAAATTTTATCTGGATAGAGAAAGATGATGAGAAACCTGCCTTGTCTCATAGTGGAGGAGAGTGACATATGAAAGAAATATCAGGGTTGGGGGCACCAACCTCCTGTGCAGTGAAAATTTCAGGTATATCTATAGATAGCCATCCACACACAGTGATTCTCTGTGTGGATGTAAAAACTATTTTTTTTTGGTAAAAAAATCTACATATAAAGTGGATCCATGTTCAAGGGTCAACTGTATTCTAAATAATTCCAATTATGATATGAGAACTACCCCATAAAGTTAGTTGTGAGGATGAGACTAAAGTAATGACTTTTACCTTGACGTAAAATCCTCAGAAACTAATACAGTCTAACAGGATGCTTATGTAATCTCCAAGAGTGTTGTTCCTTTGCCCTGGCTGGTGAGGCTTAGTGGACTGAGTGCTGGCCTGCGAACCAGAGGGTCGCCAGTTCAATTCCCAGTCAGGGCACATGCCTGGGTTGCAGGCCAGGTCCCCAGTACAGGGTGTGTGAGAGGCAACCACACATTGCTGTTTCTCTCCCTCTCTTTCTCCGTCCCTTCCCCTCTCTAAAAATAAATAAAATCTTTTTAAGAAAAGTGTTGTCCCTTGTACATATGACAGCAAGACTGCACACATCTCACCAGGCTTGTAATGGAAAAAACTAGAGTAGTTTTCTATTACTAAACTGGAAAACAGGGAGTTTTGGATCAAACGAATTAATGTTTTGAGCATTTACTCTGTGCCAGGGGCTTTTTAAGTTACACAAAAGTTTTCTGGGTGAGAGTGGAGAGTCTCCAATTTTCACTTGCCCAAGGCTACACAGTTACAGCTAACATTTGATCCCTTCCTGTGAGCAAAGTTTTATTCAGAAGTTTCTCAATATTTAGAAAAACTCTGTAAAGTACTGTTAATATTGTCATCCCTAATTTATCAATGAGAACATTGAAATTTTCCCTGGCCGTGTGGCTTGGTTGGAGTGCTGTCCCATACACCAAAAGTCTGTGGGTTCCATCCCCTGTCAGGGCACAGGCATACCTGGGTTGTGGGTTTGATCCCCAATCTGGACCCATGTAGGAGACAATCAATGTTTCTCTCTCTCTCTCTAAAACCAATTAACAAATCCTCAGGTGAGGATTTTTTTAAAAAGGAAAAGAATAGAAATTTAAGGAATTAAGACAGTTTGTCTAACAATATTAAAAAGCTGAGACGTTGAACTCTAGCTGATTTGACTGCAAAGTCTTGACTCCATTCCAATAGGCTACCAAAGCTTCCCCGCATTATTGTTAATCGTTGTCCCTGAGGTGGGGGCAGTCAGTAGGGGAGCAATTAAGAGGAAGTTACTGGGCCATATCTGCGATGTGGTGCCTTCCCCTGCAAATAAGTTTCTTGTGAAATTAGTTTGGAAGAATAAAATTAAGGCTGAGGAAGGTGGAGGTGGTGTGGTTGAGCCCGTTCAGGAACTGATTACATCTGAGCCGCTGTCCCTTTTGCCTGCCAGCTGACTCAGAACTGGCCGATTGGCCAAAGCCCAGACAGGTTGATTTCATGGGCTGTGTACTTCAAAGGATCTGATTCCTGGCACTGCTAAGCACACTGCTTTTCAGAGGGCACAGTCTTACGGGTGAGGGAACAGGATGGTTTCCATGAAGTGTTTGCCAAAGGCCAAGGCAGTGTTTGCTCTAAATCGAAATATACACAACTTTGTTCTAGCCCTGCACATGGATGAAAATTGGGTATTTAAACTGTAAGTATTTCTCTACAGTAAATACAGTGGTTAAGAATATGGGCCCGAGAGTCAGATTCTAATTTTGGCTCCCACTCAACTGTGGATGAATAACTAGCCCTCAGTTTTTTCATGTGTGAAGTGGAGATTAAGGTAGTACCTACTTCATATGGTGGTTGTGAAAATTAAACAAACACTCTTGAAACACTATTCATTATTATTTAAAGAAAACTCATATTTTATAAAAGCTTAAACAAAATAAATTAATCCATCATTCTTTCACTTAATATACACTCAAGGTATTTATTATTTTGTTCGGTGGGAGGGGTAGAGAAAACAGCTGCTTTGTTTAACACCTAAAATGAGCCATATATATAAAATGAGCCACATCTAGATAGATAGATAGATAGATAGATAGATAGATAGATAGATAGATGATAGATAGAGAGATAGATAGAGATATATATTAAAAATCTCCTTTTTGCCCTGGCTGGTGTAGCTCAGTGTATTGAGCCTGGGCTGGGAACCAGAGGGTCCCGGTTCGGTTCCCAGTCAGGGCACATGCCTGGGTTGCAGGCCAGGTCCCCAGTGGCGGCCACGTGAGAGGCAACCACACATTGATGTTTCTCTCCCTCTCTTTCTCCCTCCATTCCCTTCTGTCTAAAAATAAATAAAATCTTTTTTTAAAATCTCCTCTTTTTTCACTAAGTTCTTTCAGGAAATTGATTTTTATTCTTCAAACTCCAAACTTAAATCCAGGGACTGAGAGGAAGACATCTCTGTGAATAGCATTTTGCACTGTCATTCCTAAGAACTAGCAGAGAACTGGCTCAAGCTAAGGAGTGTAGATTTGGCATTGGGGCACCATAGTAGTGAGCCAAGTATTTTAAAAAATCATTATCCTATTTAAGGTTCACAGATATCCTATGAAATATATTTCCACTTTATAGATGAGACCCTAGATTGAGAGAGGTATAGTTATGTGCCTAAGATCATATAATCAACACTAACCCCAAAGCCTATGAATAAAATAGCCTTTATCCATACCAGAACATGTTATTCAGCAGGCAGCCAGACACATAAACAACTGTGTACGTTCTAAGTGCTATTACTGATGTTTGTAGTAGGTGCTTGGGAGCACAGAGGAGGGAAGGCGAACTTGGGGCAGAGGGTAGGTGGTAAACATGGTCCCCTTCACAGGTATAAGTGCTAATAGTAAGACTTCATGTGGGAATGAGATAGGGGCTTTTGCTGGTAGAGGAGTTAAAAGAGGTCTTTCTTAGTTTCCTCAAGTCACAATGAAAGAGGGGTTAGAAGAAGGGCTTTCTGGAATTTCTCAATATGACTGCTTTTTAGATCTAGTATTGTAGTTGCAGCAAATGTTATGGTTGCAAAAAACCTGTCTCCAGAGAGACCAGTTTATGTTGTTTACTTGAGGTAAAATGGTAGGGGTTACTATATAAATGATATCTCTCTACCTCAGAATTATCGGTACCTCCTTGGGTTTGGACTGAATCTAATGCGAATAATAACAACTAACTTTTTTTTCTTACTGATTTTTTAATTGTATTTTTTCCCATTACCATTTATCCCCCTATACCCTCTTCCACCTCCATATAACCCCCTCCTGAAATAAACTTTTTTTTTTTAAGATCTTATTTTTATTTTAGAGAGAGGGGAAGGGAGGGAGACAGAGAGGGAGAGAAACAGCAATGTATGGTTGCCTCTCACATGGCCCCCGCTGGGGACCTGGCCTGCAACCCAGGCATGTGCCCTGACTGGGAATCAAATCGGGACCCTTTGGTTCCCAGCCCGCGCTCAATCCACTGAGCTACACTAGCCAGAGCTTCCTGCAATAAACTCTTATTGCATGATCATCAGGTACTAGTGACTACTGTGTTCATAGGCCAGAGCCCTTAACTGGAGAGAGGTGGAAAGGTTTTTGTCTGAGTCCATACAGTAGACCCCCTCGTATTTGTATTTTCATATTCCAAGGTTTCAGTTACCTGCTGTCAACAATGGTCTAAAAATATTAAATGGAAAATTGCAGATAAAAACAATTCATAAGTTTTAAATTGCACATCATTCTGAGTACTATGATGATATCTTGTTCCTTCCCACTCCATTTTTTCCGGATGTGAATCATTCCTTTGTCCAGCATGTCCATACTGTATCCAGGGGGTCCAAACCATGGCCCACAGGCCGCATGTGGCCCAGGATGGCTATGAATGGGCCCAACACAAAATCAATTTACAATATTGATAATATTGTTCTTATTGGGTACAGTACTTAGCGTACTGGGTACACGACAATAAGATACTTTGAGGGAGACCACATTCACATAACTATTATAGTATATTGTTATAATTGTTCTATTTTATTATTGGTTATTATTATTAATCTCTTACTGTACCTAATTTATAAATTAAACTATGTATGCATAGGAAACAATGTAGTATATATAGGGTTCAGTACTATCTGCAGTTTCTGTCATGTACTGGGAGTCTTGGAATATATTTTGTGCACATAAGGGGGAACTACTATGTCTCAAATTAAGTACACTTCATTTGGGCACATATCCTCACTATATGTAGATTACTTCACTAGTTAGTATATGATGCCCATTATGAGATGTAGATAAAATCAAGAATTTTAAGAAAGGAAATGAAGTTGAAATAAACTAATTCATCTCGGGTCAAAAGATATACTTAGGATTCTGTACTTGTTTTTAATAGTAAACATAAATTAATGTTTCAAATAGGCTACATAATCGTTTAGGATTTTTGGGTCAATTTATCAGATCTGATTACATCGCAGGTGGCAAGCACAAGGCCTGAGGGCCAAATCCATCCCTCCACCTTGTTTTATCTGGCCTGGCACCGTGTTTCCACCCGGCTGCAGTGCTGAGGTCCTTGCCCCTAGTTAAGGAGTAGTTACATTTATACAGTCCTAAAATTACATTTGGCCCTTTGAAGGCAACCGCGAGGCTGATGTGGCTCCCGGTGAAAATGAGTTTGACACCCTAGATTAGATCATCATTGTATTTAATCTCATAATGTGACTGATATGAAGTAGATTCTGCCTTTTTTTAATCCTTCAATTAACAGTTCTTTTCTAGTAATCTTTTTAAACCAGTTGTTCATTTTGTGAGATTTAGTTTTGTGAAAATTAGATTTTTTTAAAATTTATAAATCTTTTTTTGAACTGCCAGGTCACTGAATGCTGAAAGTGAAAGAGCCTCCATTCATACCTCACGTGACATGTGAGCATCAAATATAGGAACAGTGTGGGCATGCCAAATTCAATCCATATTAATGGAGCTTAATTTTTTTTAATGAATTACAAACATATATTGAAGTTACAAAATTTTTTATCACACTTCAGTGGATTGTCTTACTAACCTCCAGAGTAGCAATTTTCAATGTTTTTCATTTTGTGGCACACATAAACTAATTACTAAAATTCTGCAGCACACCAAAAAATATATTTTTTTGCTGATCTGACCAAAAAATAGGTATAATTTTTGTTCATTCATACTGGACAGCTATTGTTGTGTTGGCTGTTATCATTTTTTTATTTGACAATGTAAGGGAAAAGAGATCAGTGCCCTTGATTAAATAGTCAGGTATTGCATGTTTAAGAAATTCTTGTGGCATACCGATGGAAAATCACTGCTCTTGAGTGAGCACACTCCACTTTGGAGATTAGTGGTCTGATGAACAAAACCTGCAGCAATAAAGTGGGAATAACCACTCCCATCTTTAGCAATGATTGGTCGAAATTCATTTATGAATGGCAAATGGGAAGGGTACAACATGATGTCCCAGGAAATCAGAAAAGCTGAGCATAGCTGAATTTTTGAGAGTGTGGCCTGTCCCTAAAAAGGCATACAACCTAATTTGGCAAGTGCCTCAAACAAATACATTCTAGTTTTTAAGAAAACAGGCCTTGTCAATCTACATAGATTTGATCCCAGCTCTGCAATTTACTAGCCATTCAATTCTGGGAAAGCAACAACCTCTTGGGGTCTTTCTCATCTCTGACATGAGGATGATTAATACCAGCACCTATCTCACTGAGGAGAAGAGTTTAATGTGGTACTATTAAACCTTCACAACGTGCACAGAGATGCTGAACTAAACTCTTTAAAAATTTTTTTTGATATATTTTATTGATTATGCTACTACAGTTGTCCCATTTTCCCCCCTTTATTCCCCTCCGCCCCGCACACCCCCCACTCACATTCCCCGCCTTTAGTTCATGTCCATGAGTCATACATATAAGTTATTTGGCTTCTACATTTCCTATACTATTCTTAACCCCTCCCTGTCTATTTTGTACCTACCATTTATGCTTCTTATTCTCTGTACCTTCCCCCCTCTCTCCCCCTCCCACTCCCCTACTGATAATCCCCCATGTGATCTCCATTTCTGTGGTTCTGTTCCTCTTCTAGTTGTTTGCTTAGTTTGCTTTTGTTTTAGGTGTGGTTGTTAACAACTGTGAGTTTGCTGTCATCTTACTGTTCATATTTTTTATCTTCTTTTTCTTAGATAAATCTCTTTAACATTTCATATAATAAGGGCTTGGTGATGATGAACTCCTTTAACTTGACCTTGTCTGGGAAGCACTTTATCTGCTCTTCCATTCTAAATGAAAGTTTTGCTGGATAGAGTATTCTTGGATGCAGGTCCTTGCCTTTCATGACTTGGCATACTTCTTTCCATCCCCTTCTTGCCTGCAAGGTCTCTTTTGAGAAATCAGCTGACAGTCTTATGGGAACTCCTTTGTAGGTAACTGTCCCCTTTTCTCTTGCTGCTTCTAAGATTCTCTCCTTATTTTTAATCTTGGGTAATGTAATTATGATGTGCCTTGGTGTGTTCCTCTTTGGGTCCAACTTCTTTGGGACTCTCTGAGTTTCCTGGTCTTCCTGGAAGTCTATTTCCTTTGCCAGATTGGAGAAGTTCTCCTTCATTATTTGTTCCAGTAAGTTTTCAATCCCTTGATCTTCTTCTTCTCCTTCTGGTACCCCTATTACTCAGATGTTGGGATGTTTAAAGATGTCCTGGAGGTTCCTAAGCCTCTTCTCATTTTTTTGAATTCTTGTTTCTTCATTCTTTTCTGGTAGAATGTTTCTTTCTTCCTTCTGGTCCACACAGCTGATTTGAGTCCCAGTTTCCTTCCCGTCACTGTTGGTTCCCTGTACATTTTCCTTTATTTCACTTGGTGTAGCCTTCATTTTTTCATCTGATTTGTGACCAAATTCAACCAATTCTGTGAGCACCCTGATTACCAGTGTTTTGAACTGTGCATCTGATAGGTTGGCTATCTCTTCGTGGCTTAGTTGCATTTTTTTCTACAAAAATACAACTAAGCTTTGATCTATTGTTTCATTTGGGCCATTTTTTTTTTTTGTCTTGGTGCGCCTGGTCTATAGTAATGGGTGGAGCCTTAGGTGTTCACCAGGGCGGGGTAACCCATGTCCCTGCGTTGTGACATTGTCTGTGGGGAAGGGGTCTGAGAGGTAACAATGGTGCTTGCTCCACTCTCTGCTGGTTTTCAGTCACTTCCCCCACTACCCACAAGCAAATTGGGTCATTTTGTGCTGATTCCGGGGTAGGTGGGCTTGTGTACATTCTAGGACCCTGTGGGTCTCTCCAATGAACTCTCTTGTGAGGCTGGGAATTTCTCCCACTGACCCCTCAACCCCCACAGGTGTTTTCAATCAGTGGTTTGAGGCTTTATTTCCCTGCACTGGGACCCTGGGCTGCTTGGTCTGTTTCACTCCCCAGCTCTGCACATGAATGTGGGACTGCCCGATCCACCAGTTGTGGGCTCACTGGGTTCGCCAGCTGTAGCCTTGCTGGGAGCCCTCTCCGCCTGGCTGCTCAGCTCCGCCCTGCCTACGGGTCTGGATGAACATGTCTTCTTTAACTCCTTGGGTGTCAGACTTCCATACAGTTTGATTTTCTGTCAGTTCTGGTTGTTTTTTTATTTTAGATTGTTGTTGTCCTTCTTTTGGTTGTGGGAGGAGGCACAGTATATCTACCTATGCCTCCATTTTGGCCGGAAGTTGAACTAAACTCTTTATGGGGAATTCATTTCATCCTCACAATATACTAGTATGGTAGAGGCTAACTGGTTGTTCACCAAAACATTTTCATTTCTTTCTGGGCACACAAAAGGTTTACATTTCCTGACCTCCCTTGCAGCCATATTATTGGGTTCTGGCCAATGAGATATGGATAGAAGTGATGAACACCACATCCAGGCCTGACCCATAAACCTTTCCTTTGAAATTTTCCATGTTCTCTTCTGTCATCTTTCAGAGGGACCAGCAGAACCAATGGGTGCAAAGGCCTCTCTCTTCCTCCCCCCAGCTCCAACCTGCATTGGATTGTGATGTGAGCCAGAATTAAACTCTTATTAAGTTATTGAGACATGGGGTTGTTTATAGAACTTAGTGCACCCTGATACAACAAAGTTTGACAAGAACCCAGAGAAGGGAAAGATAGAGTGTTTATAGTGTCTGGCACATGGTGTACAATAAAAAGGGTAATTAATCTCACTGACTTAAGAAAGATAAAGATTACTTTTAAAGATTTTATTTATTTACTTTTAGACAAAAGAGAAGGGAGGGAGAAAGAGAGGGAGAGAAACATCAACGTGTGGTTGCCTCTCGCAGGCCCCCACTGGGGACCTGGCCTGCAACCCAGGCATGTGCCCTGACTGGGAATTGAACTGGCGACCCTTTGGCTCACAGCCTGTGCTTAATCCACTGAGCTACACCAGCCAGGGCAAGATTACTTTTATAAGATAGCTTGTGTGCATCTATCTGTAAAAGTCCTTTGGGTAAAGTGTTAGAAAATGTCAGGAATCCTCAACTAACATTCTGGTTTCCAAGCTTTTCATAGACACCATTGGAAATACCTCAGTTCAACACGTTTTTCTAGGTTTTATAAAAATTCACAAGTGTGAGTATATTTTTCACCTGCATTGGTAATCAATGGTTCCTCCATCTTGATCTCTCAAGTTAGCTTGTATATAATAAATAGTTTTCCTTCATTCTAACACATTTTCTGGACATTACAGCACTTAGCTGGAGCTGTATTTCTACCTTGAGGTTTTGAATTCCTATAATTTGGATTACCCTTGGTCTCTGAATGATCTCATGCCATATTTTTGGTCTAGCAACTATTGCTGTTTTCCTCTCTTTCTCTTTCATGCTTGTTGGTAGAATTGATTCTTATAGAATTGCATGAATAGGTACTTAGGCTCTTGACTTCACATTTTCTCCTCAAAAATGAGATAAAGGTGAATTATTTCTTCTTGACTTTGGTGAATCAGAATATTAGCACAGCCCCTCAAAGACTACTTGCAGCTATTACCCTTATCATGCATGCCCCCTCAACCTTATGTTTCTAAAACATTCAGGAGCTAAGTAATTGGTTTTGAAGCCTTGATGAATGTTCCCAGAAGCTATGTTACTTAGAGGAAACAAACAGGCTTTGTGTTCAGTCAGACCTAATTTAAAGTCCTGGAATAGCTACCACCTAGCTCTATGTGACCTTGGTCAGTTAGTCAACTTCTTAGGAGTCACAAGTAAATGGAGATGGTAAACCCACTTTGTGAGAGTGATGATAAAACCCACCTTGCAAAGGTAAATGGGATGTTTAGGCTGATTTGACTTGTGAATATGGATACAAAAATCTTAATAAAATACTAGTGAACCAAATCTAAAACAGGCATCATAACTATGTATCCACATCAGGAATATAAGTTTTGTTTAGTGTTTTTAAAAATCAGAGATGTGATTTGTATCTTAACTGATTGATGGGATAAACATAGTCATTTCAAAGATGCAGAAAACATTTTTATAAAATTCAGCATGCACCCATGAAAACAAAACTCTTGGCAAATTGTGAATAGAGCTTTGTAAACTGATAAATGGTATCTATTTAAAAGCCTTATACCTAAGGAAGCAAAAGCTTTTTTAAGTTGATAAAAGATAACTTTTTAAAGTATATCATACTAAATGGTTAAAAGATGAAAAGTTTCTCTTTGAAATCAAGAATAAGAGTTCTTTTATTCACCATTATCATGGGGGTCGTAGCCAGCTCAGGAAAGCTAAAAATGTATATAATTAAAGGATATTAAGGATTGGAAAAGAAGAAAGAAAATCTAAAAACACTACATATAAATTATTAGACTTAATAAGGGCTTAGAAAGTTACCAAATATGAGTGTATAAAAATCAGTTGCATTTTTATATACCAGCCACAAATTGTTTTTATAAGTATCTGAAATAGACAACTTGCCACTGCATTAAAAATATCGAGACTTAGGACTAATGTAACAAAAGATGACGCTATCTCTAGGGAGAAGACTAAAACTTTGTTCAGAGACATCAAAGAAGACAAATCAATGGAGAAATATACATCATGTTCAGACCGTCTTCTTCACCCTGCTTCTTACTGCTGGGTAAACTATTCCAGCTGGACCCCAACTCCCAGTGCTTCAGAACCCTTCCTTGCACTGTTGTATGCAATCCTGGACACAAGCTCACTGCTGCCTGCCCTTATGGCAAGGAATACTCTACTGGGGCTGCATGATAGAACTTGATCTTTGAGAGTTCTGGGGAAGCCCAGCTCTTCTCCAAACAGAAGGAGAATAGTCAACATTTATAGACAGGTTCACTCCATTCAAATAGCATTCCTTCATTTGACCATTAGTACAAGCCCATCAGAAAAGGATTTGTATTATTCCCATTTCATATGTGAGAAAACTGAAGCTTCTCAAAGACCCAAAGTCAGTCATGGGCAAGGACTCAAATCCAGCGCCTTTGACATTAAATGTAATGCATTCTCTTATAAGGAACAATATTTTTTTTCTTTTATTGCCTCTAGAGAGAAGGAAAGAGAGTGAGAAAGAGAGGGAAAGAAATATCAATTGGTTGCTTCTTGCAGCACCCTGACCAGTGACTCAGGCATGTGCACTGACTGAATCGAACCTGTGACCTTTTGGTTTGTGGGATGATGCCCAACTAACCGAGCCACACCGGCCAGGGCTAAAAACAATGTATTTTTGAGAGCAGCCCTGTCCTGCCACATTTATCAGGACAAATGCAATGTCTTATGTATTCTTGAGTCTTTTGACTAGGCAAATCTTTTCCTGATGCCTCTATTCTCAAACAACTGAGTTTTTGTAGGCATATTTTCACATCTTAAGAAGAGAAGAGTTGGGCTCTGGCTGGTGTAGCTCAGTGGATTGAGCACGGGCTGCAAACCAAAGGGTCGCCAGTTCAATTCCCAGTCAGGGCACATGCCTGGGTTGCAGGCCAGGTCCCCAGTAGGGGGTGCATGAGAGGCAACCACACATTGATGTTTCTCCCCATCTCTTTCTCCCTCCTTTCCCTTTTGTCTAAAAGTAAATAAATAAAAATCTTAAAAAAAAAAAAGAAAGAGAAGAGTTGGAAGGAAGAAAGGAGAGAGAAAAGAAGGACCCTTACAGTATTTGCTTCACAAATTGGTGGCTGATTTTTGTAGACAAGCCAAAATCTCCTTTCCCTCACCTGTGATTTATCTCTCAGGCTTTTGAGTATTCAATAAAGTCAAACGTGAAAAGGGCTTAGCACAGTGCCTAGCACAGAGTATTTGCTCGATATATGAGTATGTAACTATTGTTCCTGACAACAACTACAGTACACCACAAGAAGATAATCCTTCAGTCTTTACAACCAGGGTATCACTAAGGTCAGGGCAGAGGATACAATACCAGACTGACTGCACCCTCTTTTTCCCTGGAGAACTACAGTGGGGAGGAAGACCCTTGGAAGCTGTCTAAGTGTTTTTGATTCTCATCATGTAATTCATAAGGGAAGCTATATTGTCTAAGGCATTTCCTTTGTTCATTATTTTTTATTCTATAGACATTTACTGAAGAGCACAATGCTAGTCACTGGAAATGTAGAGAAATACATCATAAGGTAGCATTGCACTGGGAGCTCTTTGGTGATCATTCCAGTCATCACAGTTTGAGAGGGTCCAAGACTGTTTGTTTGAAGGAAAACAGGGCAGACTACCAGGTATGGTAGGAAAAGTATGAGCTTTGGCATCAGAGGGATTGAAGTTTTAATCTGTGTACACTTGAACAAATCTTTCATATATCAAAACCTCCATTTCTTCATCTGTTAAATGGGAATGATATATTTACCATGAAGAGTAATTATGCAGATTTAATGGTACTGTTTATGGAACATTCTTGACCCTTCTCATGAAAATGATCTGGCCCTCTGCCCCTCCAATTTCTTCATACCAAGTTGCATTTTTTTGTTTTTGTACTCATTTTCCCTTTAAACCCAACCTTACTTTGCTGTAAAACCTGTTCTCAAACATGTAATGATAAAATGGAGAAGTGGGTGGGACACACAGTGTACTTTGCCCCCAACCAGGAAGCCAATCTCCCAATTCCTCTTCCCACACAGCCATCATTGTTTCCAGCACAGACTGCAAAGGTCAGTTGTCCTTAATTGTCCGTGACCAAGTACTTCGGGCCATCTCTGCTTAGTACATCAAAAGCAGTCCATCTGGTGCAGGTGGGCTATTTCCACATTGGCTCTTTATCCCTCCGTGCTGGTGGGACTATGCAGAGGGAAGAACGATCTTGTAAGGAAGTTGACTCTAAAGGAATGCTGAGTATGTCATTTTGGGCTCTTGATACATCAAGACAAATGTTCTTTGTCCTCTTCTGGAGAGTGATGGCATTGCTTCTTTGTGTCTATTTGAATCCTGCTCTAAACACTGAGAAAGTTGTTTTGTTTTGGTTTTCATTTATTTAACTATTTATTAATTTGTTCACTCAGTAGACACTTTCACCACCAGCTATGTGCCAGATCTCGAGGAAATAGCAATGAGAAGTGCAGACAGACTAGACCCCCTGCTTCATGGAAT
Organism: Micronycteris hirsuta; assembly: GCA_004026765.1. NCBI lineage: Eukaryota > Metazoa > Chordata > Mammalia > Chiroptera > Phyllostomidae > Micronycteris > Micronycteris hirsuta. The sequence continues at coordinate 61,624 of PVJI01002893.1, forward strand.
TTACATCCTATGGGGGGGGGGGGCTCGGAGAGCACCAGGGAAATGTATTAAAAGAGTAATTGGGTAGGATGCGAGGCAAACAGAGTGGTCAGAGTGGGCCTTTTGAGGAGAAAATATTTAAATTGAGCCCTGAGGTGCCAATTATGTGAAGAGCCAGGAAAAGTCTCAGCAGAGGGAAAAGTGGGAAGGCCTCTGAGTTGGGGAAGGGCTTGGTAGGTTTAGAGAAATTAAAGGGGTATTAAATGAGAGGGGGAAGGCTGGCAGAAGACAAGTTAAACAGGGTTTTGTAAGCTTGGACTATGGAATTTAAGTGCAATTCATTAAGTATTCAACAAGCACTGATTGAGTGCCTAGTGAATGCCAGGCACTTTTCTAGGTTCTGGGCATGTACCAGTAACATTGAAAGTAACTATTAAAAGTTACATTCTAGCAGGGAAGACAGGCAATAATCAAAATAACTAAAATAACATTTTTAGATAGTGCAAAGGAGACTATTTTAACAAACTAAAAGGAGCTAAGAAGTGTCAGGTTACAATTTTAGATAAGAGTGGCCAGATAAGGCCTCATTGAAAAAACTACATTTAAGTAAACATTTGAAGTGTCCGTGTGCTTTCCAGGGATAGAGTCCTAAGCCACTTCAATATTTAGAGGTCAGAGAAGTTAAGAGCACCAGGAAAGGAGTATAGCAAGAAACATCTGAAATAGTAAGAGAAAAATCAGGCAAATGTCCTGGAAGCTGGAAAATATTTTAGGGAGGAGAGAGCTCAATGGTATAAAGTGCTACGGAACTTAAATAAAGATGAGAACTGAGACACAATCATAGGATTTTGCAATGCAGAGATCATTGGTAACCTTGAGAAGAACCGTTTCATTGAGTTTCATTGGAAGCAAAACCCCGGAGGAATACTTTCAAGAGATAGTTGGAGGAAGAGACCGGGAGACTCTGAATATAGACACTTTCAAGAAGTTTTGTCATAAAGAATTAGGATGATCATAGAAGAGGGTTTTTCCTCCAAGTTTTAAAAAATGTTCAAACTTACAGAAAAGTGGAAATAACAGTATACTACCCATATATCCTTTACCTAGTTGCAGCAATTGTTGACATTTTGCCACATTTGCTTTCTCTTTATAGAGAGGGTTTTTTAAAAAATATTTTTCAGCCCTGGCTGGTGTAGCTCAGTGGATTGAGCGCGGGCTGGGAACCAGGGGGTCCCGGTTCGATTCCCAGTCGGGGCACATGCCTGGGTTGCGGGCCGGGTCCCCAGTGGGGGCCATGTGGGAGGCAGCCATGCATTGCTGTTTCTCTCCCTCTTTCTCCCTCCCTTCCCCTCTCTCTAAAAATAAATAAATAAATAAATCTTAAAAAAAATATTTTTCAAACTACAAAATATAATGTATATACAGGAAAGTTCATAAAACAAAATGTATAACGCAATGAAATGATCACAAGGCAAACACCCGTGTAACTACCACCATCAAGAAACAGGACACTGCCCTTGCCGGTCTGGCTCGGTTTTTTGGCACATCATCCTGTACAATGAAAGCCTGGGGGTTTGATTCCCTGTCAGGCACACAGCCGGGTTGTGGGCTGAATACCTGAGCAGGGTGCTGCTTATGGGAGGCAACCAATCGATGTTTCTCTCTCTCTCTCTCTCCTTTCCTTTCTCCCTAATATCAATAAATACTTTAAAAATAAAAATTAAAAATAAATAAATAAAAACAAATAGAACACTGCTGGCACCGCCTTCCTCCCATCAAACACCAACCTGAATGTTTATACACAAGACATACACCGAACGTGCTTGTGTATGTCTCTTGATGCACGTGTATAATTACATACATAATTATAGTACATTATGTGTTGAACATGTCTTCTCTCAATCTGCGCTTTGTGTTTTCATTTCCTTAATGCTACCTCTGGATAAATAGAAGTTCTTCATTCTAACGTAGTCAACTATTCAGTCTTTTCCTGTATTGTGCTTTTTGGGGCTCTGTTTAGGAACTTTTCACCTACTTCTTGGTAGCTACTTTCCTATGTAATCCTGTAGCAGCTGCATTGTTCTGATTTTCATATTTAGGGCTATAATCGGCCTAATGTTGAGTTTTGTGTATTATCTTTCCTTTTATAGCATATGAATATCTAATGACTCAGCACCACTTTTTGAAAGACTTTTTCCCACGGTTTTGAAGTGCCACCTTTGTTATAAATCAGGTGTTCATGTGGCAGCCGTTTCTGAGGTTTGTCTTCTGTCCCATTGGTCTATTTCCGCTCCTTTCACATTACTAGATATTTGAAAGATGATCAAAGCCTTTGGGGGTTTATAATCCCCTCTTTTTTTTTTTTTTTTTTACCTGATCTGACACCAAGTTCCCTCTTGATCCTTATCCAAATTTGAGAAACTTGAAACTTATATTGTCGTGTTATTTTTCTGAAGAGTTATTATGTTATTTCTCTACCTTTACTGCATAATTTAACACCTGGGGGGTTAATGCTCATTTGTTTATTGTTAAATATTATTGTTCATATTTTTGGTTTGGCGTAGTGTTTTATTTTAACTGTCTTCATTAAGGACTTAGTATAATGAAGTGTATAATTAGCTTTGGGAACAAAAGTCTGAACAGCCATGCAATCAATTATCTTGCTCAGCAAACACTATCTGGTTACAATGATGAAAGTGTTTATCCAATGAAAAGACTAGAATAAAATAATGATTTATATGGAAGGAAGCTAGCAAGCTGATTAGTGTTGAGTAAAATGTAAATACATGATTTCTCCAAGATAGGCAATGATATGGAGTCTATTTTGGCAGATACTCTATAAGATCCAGTTCTAAATAATCAAGTGTTGTTGTTTTTTTCCCAACAGCCCATTACTCTTCCAAAGTAGTTATGTTAATTATGTGTTCACAATCCCAATCCAATTTAACAGTCTATATATTTAATGGAGATGTTATCATTTGGAGGAGGCACTTTTGTGTAACATTTGAATATGACTATATTTGCGGTGTCACAAATCTCAATACAATTTGACATGTTTCGCCAAATGCATTGCAGAGAAATGACGGAGGGGTAAGGGAAGAGGCTTTTTTTTCTGTAAGAGGGTGACAGCTGTGAATTATAATGGGTCCCTCTAAGAACTGTCATATTTAAACTAAACTGATAATACAGTAGCTTAGGCAATAGTTCCTGGTGCTTTGCAAATTGTGGGCGATTTGCTTCCTTGCATGATGTTAAGGTAATATTTTCTCCCTAAATCGTTTATTTAATCCTAGATAACTTGGAACAATGCAAAGAACATTAGTTTGCAGGCAGATACATCTGACTTTGAATTCTGATATAAATTGGGACAACCTAATGGTTTTTTATTTTGCATATGTTACTTTTCTAATTTGTTTTTAAAATATTTAAGTGGATTATAATATTTTCCTAATAAGATTACTGTGAAATTGAATAAATGCAATGTGTGTGTATTATTTTCTTTTGCTCAATTTTCATATATATGTGTATATATAACTAACAAAAACTTTTTCTTAACAGGTGTTTAGTAATGTTAGAGACCAAATTCTCTACCATGTGTTCCCTTTCTTTTTAATCTATTAACTTGCCTAAATTACTTCTTTCCTTCTGTCATGTCTGAGATTTATTGGGTCATCAAGTTCTTTTGATTCTGCTTCTGAAATGCTTTCTAAATTGGTGTCATCATCTCCATTCTTTCTGGCAATGCCTTAGTTCAGAATACTATTGCCTCTTTCCTAGACTATTGCAATAACTTAATTAATTTATTTCCTTCCCTCCAGTCATGCCGCTTCCAAGCCATTTTCCACACTGTCCAGTGTTTCTCAAAACACAGTTCTGATTATGAGTCAACTTCTCTTGCCTGAATCCCTTTTATGGCCACCATTACTGCACAGATCTGTCTCACTCATCTTTCATCTCTAATGTCTAACAGAGTGCTCTGTGTTAACCACCCTTCTATTAGTTCTTTTAATTTTCTATGATTTGATTAGGTTATAGCAAACTTTCTGAACAAAAAGATCTAAAAGTGGCTTTTAAACATATGATAAAGATGTTCAACTTGACTAAAATAACAGATCTGACAAATAAAACAAAGGTATTTTTATCAGTTTGGTAAAGATCAAAAAGGTTAACATTACATTATTTTGGCTAGGGTGTGGGAAAACATTCTCACACATTATTCATGGAAGTGTAAATTGGTACTATCTTATTTGACAATATTTATCAAAAATGACCATAACTTCCCCTGGCTGGTGTGGCTCAGTGGATTGAGTGCCCACCTGCAAACCAAAGGGTTTCCAGTTCAATTCCCAGTCAGGACACATGCCTGGGTTGTGGGCCAGGTCCCCAGTTGGGGGGAGTGTGAGAGGCAACCACACATTGATGTTTCTTTCCCTCTCTTTCTCCTTCCCTTCTCTCTAAAAATAAATAAATAAAGTCTCTTCAAAAAATGACCATAATTTTGATCTAGCATTTCATTTATCCTACAGAAATATACACACAAAGATGCAGGTGAAGACTATTCACTGCAGCATTGTAAAAGCAAAAGATGAAGAATAACCAAAATATCTATCAATAGGATGATGGTTATATAAAATGTTGTATATACATAAAATGTAATTCTACAGAGCCAATAAAAAGAATGATGCAATCTATGTGCACTGATACAGAAAACTTTTCAAAATAAAAAAATACAGAGAAGTATATGTAGGATGCTATTATTTGTATAAATTTTAAGAAGATATTTATGCCTATACTTTATATATGTATTTATATGTGTATATACTTTATATATACACACATACATACATATATATGTGTGTATATATAAAGTATTAAAACATCTCTGGAGTGATATATAAAGTATTGAAGGGAAGTTGTTGCATCTGAAGCAGTTAACTAAGGACAAGGGGTAATAGAGAGATGCTTTGTACTTTTTAGTACTGTTTGATTTTTTCACCAGGCACATGTATTATTTTTCAAAAATAACAGAGTAATGATACCAGTCTGTTACTATGCTGCATCTCAAAACCGTCCTATGAATTGCATTATTTATCTCCAACAGAGCTAAACTGATTATTGATGAGACTGAGTATCTGGTTAAAGAACTTGTGTCCTTGAGAACCAGAACGGAGCCCTGGCCAATGTGGCTTAGTTGTTGGGCATCATCCTGCAAAGCAAAAAGTCAATGGTTCACTTCCCAGTCAGGGGGCGTGCCTGGTTTGCAGATAGGCGATGTTTCTCTCACACATCAATGTCTCTTTCCCTCTCTTTCTCCCTCCCTTTTCCTCTCTCTAAAAATAAATTAATAAAATGTTTTTTAAAAAAGTGTGGAAGGGGCAGCATTTTCTCAGTCTGTTGAGATCTTGCTTCCGGGAGTATCCTCTGTTTGACTCAAGTAAACTCTTATAAAAATTTTCCAAAAAGAAGAAGCAGAAGAGGTATCAGCCAGACCTACCTGGTACCACCTGCCCAAAGCCAGCCTAGAGAGAGCCTCAGTTGTGAAAAATACCCTGTTGTATCCTAAGTATGACTCTGCATACCTGTGCTATTTCCCCAGTAGGTTGAGAGCTTCTTGAAGACAGGAGCCATTCATCACTATATCTTCAGCAATTATCGCAATGACTGCCACATGTTAAGTCATCAATAAATGTTTATTGGCATGAAAAATTGGATAATTTTCTTTAAGTAACCAGATATTTATGAAATGTAAATACTAGAACCTGTCACTTTTTTCTAAAAAGTAGGCTATTTTGATTTGTGTCTTCATCATACCAAACAAGTTAAGAAGGAAAAATGGGATAGCGATGTCAAACACTGCAGCCACACGATTCAAGCTATTTCTCTGATGTTTGGTTTTCCAGTGCATAAGGAGAATAGTTCTTGATAATCTTTTTTTAAATTGATTTTTAGAGAGAGAGAAAGAGAAACATTGATTTGTTTTTCCACTTATTATGCACTCGTTGATTGATTCTTATATGTGCCCTGACTGGGTATCAAACCTGCAACCTTCACATATCAGGACAACGCTCTAACCAACTGAGCTACTTGTCCAGGGCCAGGAGAATAGTTCAAAACCTTCTAAAAACACATCAATCTTCACATAGTTGATGAGAGCATGTGAGACTGACGCTGTGGTTTATTCTGTGAAACATTTTACTAGATGCCTCTAGTTTCTGGCTCCCTTTGGAATTTTATCATGTGTCAGTGAAGAAGCATGTGTCCCCACTGGCTCTAGTGACCTGCCTCTGAGATGTATAAACACTGTGGTATTTAGAGACTTTCTAGAGCAGTCAGCAACTCCTAAAAGGCATTTCTTCAAAGCCAAATTCAAAGTTCCTGGAAAATTTCCAAAATAGTACTTAAAGCCATGCTTAGTTTCCTGAATCTATAAGAAATATTTCTTGTGGAAATCTTGTATGGGTCTCCCCCCAATTTCCCAGTTTCTCCAGGAGTGTGAGTTAACCAGAGGAGATCAAGGGGGTGAAATTTGAATCTATCAACTGGGACTGAAACCTTGGGCTTATCACCGTAGAATCTCAGAGAATTCCTTTCTCAGCATCACGTAGGCAAAGTGAAAAGGTACAAAGAAACTGGCACAGACTGGTGGGCTTCCTCTGGAGTACACTCATGCCTTTCTTTTCCCTTTCTCAGGGTGTATCTCTGCTCTTTTTCTAAGCTCTAAGGGTCCTGGCGAGACTTGCAACCAGGGGATCAGCAGGAAGTATCAGCTCATCCCAGGCTAACCCCCTAAACCTGTCTCCAAGGCCCTCTTTTCTCTGACTTTCCAGTGAGCCAATAGCTACTCTGCCTTGACACATTTCTGTCACTGTGACTTCTACTTCTTTCTCAGTGAGTGTACACAGCCCTGTGTAGCTCAGTTCTTTCTTCTAACGATTCTAGGGCACCAAAGCAGAGCGCTGCCTGAGGTCTCCTGTTGCTTCTTCTATTCTAAGTCTTTCCTTTGTTTCACTGTCCCCAGCTTTAGTAAACATACTCTCAAAATGAAAAAAGAAAGGAAAGGAGGGAAGGAAGGAAGGAAGGAAGGAAGGGAGGGAGGGAGGGAGGGAGGGGGAAGAGAGAAAAAAAAAGAGAAAATAGCACAGACTGAAAGCAGACTGACTACAATTTGAAACTAGGTTTTGTCAACAACTGGTCATGTGACCTTGAGCGAATTACTTAACTTCTTTGAGGCTCTGTGTCCTCATTTTGTAATGTGTGGTGAGAATTTGATAGTTTGTCATCAGAGCAATTCCAGGCACACAGTAGGTGCTCAAAAGTTTTTCGCTGAGTGAAATAAGTGAATAACATACTTAAGATGACTGACATATGGAGGAGTTTAATAAATATTTTCTTCCCACTCTCCACCTTTCTCACTTTGAGTTCAGGCTATGTGTCTTTGGTGAATGTTTTCCTCTTCAAGTTTGCTCCCAAAAGTCACCAAAGCCTATTTTTATCCAGAAAAAAAAAAATTAAGGTAAAAAGGGAGCATGCAGTGGAAATATAGTCACTTCAGCTTGTAAGCCCTCAAAGGATAACCTTGTGTTTCTGTTTGGTCAAGAACAGATCTGTCCAATTTGGTTTGGCAGAGAACATTTTAACTTTTAAAACAGTGTATTTATAGTGTTGCAAAATGGATTAGAAACAACAAACATAGGACAACCATTAGCAAACAGTGCACTAAAATCTTCTCCCACTTTTATTATGAAGACACCATTGATCGGTAGTTGAGCACATAGCTTCAACCTTTGACCAACCTAGATTAGAGTGCAAAGTCTGTCACTTATCTTCCTTGTGAGCTTGGTAATTCTCTTAGCCAGTCTGAGCCTCAGTGTGCTTATCTGTGAAATGTGGCTAATAAGAATACCCACCTTATTTTTTTTTAAGATTTTAATTATTTATTTTCAGAGAGAGGGGGCAGGAAGGAGAAAGAGAGGGTGATAGGTTGCCTCTTGCACACCCCCAACCGGGGACCTGGCCTGCAACCCAGGCACGTATGTGCTTTGACCAGGAATCAAACCGAGGACCTTTCAGTTTGCGGGATGACACCCAACCCACTGAGACATGCCAGTCAGGGTCCACCTCATGGCTTTTGAAAGGTTGAATGAAATAATTACTGTGCTTACCATGGAGCCTGGCACAGTTCACTTTCAACAAATTGTGGCCATTATTATCATCATCTCATTTAATATATAACCCTACCAGGTCGCTACTATTATTGCCTCTGTTTCACAGACAAGGAATCAGAGTCGTAGATGATGACTATAAACATATTTAGCATATCACCAGGCAAATGGTAAAAGCTCAAAATACGTGAGCTTTAAAAAAGAAAAAAGTCAATGGTCCCCAACCTGCAGGTCAGGATCTGTGATTAAACTTCAAGCTGGGCCTTTACGTTCTGCAGGCATTTCGCGTTGGGGCAGGAAACTGAAAGACCTATTCACTTGTCTGTCTGCTCCCATGTGCCAGAGGCCCTGTACAGGAGCACATAGGCATTGTAGGTACTCAGTAAATATTTACTAATCAGCTGCATGGAGCAAGTGAGCACACACAAGCTCTGTTCTGGATCTTCCCTGTCTGTAGCTGTGCCAGCTGCAATTCCTGCCCCGGCCACGTCTCTTCATATCAGAGCTTTCAGAAAATCAGTACAGGGCCTTCCTCGCTGAGAGGTAGGAAGGTGTATACCTTAAGCAAAATAATTGAGCTTTCCTTGAGATGTCAAACCTACAAGTTTCATCCAAAGGTAAGACACTGGGCTCTTCAGCCCTGGCCAGTGTGACTTGGTTGGTTGAACCATTGTCCTGTAGACCAAAAGGTCTTGGGTTCGATTCCCAGTCAGGGCACATACTTAGGTTGCAAGTTCAGTCCTCAGTTGGGGCACACGTGTGTGAGGCAACCAACCATGTCTCTCACATCAGTGTTTCTCTCCCTCTCTCTCTCCCTTCCTTCCCCTCTCTCTAAAACAGTGAGCATATCCTCTGGTGAGGATTAAAAAAAAAAAAAACTGGGCTAGTCACATCTAATTGAGAAACATCTAATACAGTCTTTATTCAAGGTAGGCCCTGGAAAGACTGTAACATTATAGGGGATGAGCAGTACTCACGTTTTTCTTTTCTTTTTTAAAACAAACATGTTTATATTTGAGTAAGTCAATAATTAAAGCTTTGGAGACCTTAATTTTAACAAACAGATACTTTTGACTTACAGCAGGAATATAAACGTGATCCTAAAAATTTATTAACAAATGATTGTTCTTGGTTAACTAATAAAATTAATTCTAAAATTGAGAGTCCTTTGGGGGATTATAGTTTTTGGGTTTTTTTTTTTTATGCTGTAACAGAACAAACATGTAGGGAAAAACTTTGGAATTTTTTAAATAAAAGCATATTTGATTGTCACTTTGTGCATTTTAAAGACAGGAATGAAAGCCTAGAAAGACGAATTTTAAAGTAGATATTAGCCGCTTTAGAATCAGACACTTCTCAGCTAGAATGCTAGAGTTCCCCATCAATTACTAGTACTTGAGGTTGAGCAAGTAACACACACTCACACGCACAACCACATACACATACACATGTACATTTGCTTGTAGTGAAGATGAAATAGGTGACGACTGTAAACTTCTTAGCATGACGAGGCGTGGTGCACAAGATGTACTGAGTAAATGGTAGTTTTTATTATCAGAGCAAGAAGGGTTAGAGTTAGAGGCCAAATCCCTTTATAATAAGTTCTCTTATCTACGGGCTCAAGTCCTCAGAAGATGGTCCCCAGAAACAAGGTTTTATTGCTATGTATGAGGAATTGCCTAGAAGACAGGCCACTGTGACATGAGTGTGAGATACTGGATGAGAGGACCATAGGCCCCAAGTTCTGACCCGAACATTTCATCCCTGAGATTTGGGTCCCCCACCTGAAAATATTTCCCAGGATTTTTCTGAATAACAAGAGAAATATATATATCATAACCTTTTATAAATCGTGAAATACTCTTAAAAATACTAATAAGTCCCTTTGTCCCCGGCCCTGTACCAACCATGCCCTAAGAATGCAGTAAGTGAGGTGCCAAGTTTCCCATCAGCTAGATTGCAGAGGTCTCATGACCTCACATTCAATCTTGTATCAGATACTGAGCCACCAGCATTGCAGGGTAGGAGACATAAAGCAGAGTCCTTCACCACCCTTTATCCTGATCAGGAAAAGTCATCCGCACTCTCAAAGTCCTTATAAAGGATCCAGGAACTTGGAGGAAAAGCAGAAGCTTCAGGAAGAAGGCTCTTGTTCAGCACTTTCTTTTCAGAAAATATACCTCAGATGAGAGCAGACCTTTTCATCTTCATGGCAAGGCAAGCAGTTGGCATGTTTCAGGAGCCCTTCCCTTACAACAGCAGTGTAGTGTCATGCAAAGAGCTCTAGAGTGACTCAAGGCTTGGTTCAAAGCACCTGTCCTTTAATTAATGTGTGACCTTCAGCTGATTGCTACTTCCTTTGAACTACGTCTGCCTCTCAAAGCTACTTTCTTTGAACTATGTCTGCCTAAGCCAAGCCATGAAGAGAGAGCAGACATCAATCATTTCTTAGCTCACCCATTTGCTCTTAGAAACTGGTTTTTGTTCCCAATTAGATTCCATCTTGAATTGGTCTCCAAATTTTTTTCCTGAGTTGCTCTAGTCTCTCCTGTTGTTGTGAACTCCAACACTATCTTCTTCACTTGATAATTTAGTGTCAAGGCCTGAACCCAGCACACAGTAGGTTCTCAATACATGCTTGTTAAATGACTGACTATAGGAATTAATTTAAAACTCACTGTAAGCTCCTGATGAAGTCCCCAAAGTACTCAGTACAGTGCAAAACAAGCATTCAAGAAGTAGATATTGATTAATTCATCAATTCCACATTTGTCTTCCTCTTACTTGATGTGCAGCTTCTCTTCCTTGGGAAGCTGAAATTTCCTGGCATGTTTTCCATTTACGAACAGTCACCACTTGCTGGTACAAACTGTCATATTCTTGGAGGCTTTTGGAATCTCCCTTATAGGTAGGGTTTCCAAATTTAGCAAATAAAAATATAAGACATCAAGTTAAATTTGAATTTCAGATAAACAACAAATAAATTTTTAGTATAGCCCTGGCTGGATATAGCTCAGTGGATTGAGCATGGGCTGGGAACCAGAGGGTCCCGGTTTGGTTCCCAGTCAGGGCACATGCCTGGGTTGCAGGCCAGGGCCCCAGTGGGGGCCATGTGAGAGGCAACCATACATTGCTGTTTCTCTCCCTCTCTTTCTCCCTCCCTTCCTCTCTCTCTCTAAAAATAATAAATATATAAAATCTAAATAAATAAATAAATAAATTTTTAGTATAAATATCCCCCATAAAACATTTGGGGTAGGGAGAAAATGGAGACAACTGTATCTGAACAACAATAAAAAAAGTTTAAAAAAATTTGGTTTACACTATACTAATTTTTTTTCACTGTTTAACTGAAATTCAAATGTAACTGAGATCTGTATTTTATCTGGCAACCCTCCTTAGAGAGTATCACCCCAAACACTGACACCAAAATGCAAGTTGTCATTTCTCAAAATTACTCCCTTTAAGCTCTGGCTCATTAACTAGTCAGTTTCCAAACACCCCCAAGGAGATAGTCAGTTGCTTTATCTTCCTTCAAGCACAGGCCTTTCCAGAGTCCTCTGTTTGGGAAGAGAGACTCAAGCCCCCTAGTTTCCTGCTTAATTTCAAACTTCCTTCATTCCACCAGTGAGCTGCTCTCTCTAGTCTTAGTCATAGGGTAAGTGATTGTAAGTACTCCATCAGTGCCAAGACATTAGAACATCCTAACACTATCATTAGGTTTCACCTGCACTGTACCTGAAACCAGTTCGTCCTTACAAATCTCTCTGCTGCTGTCTTTGAAACAGAAACCTCACCTCCTTCAAACACTGAAGACGTTGTAACCTATCTTTTGTGTGTTTCCTAGTGTGCCAAGTCACGAAATCCTGCTTTTGTTCTTGTTGCTGTTATTTATTTCTTGTTGTTTTTCCTAGAGAAATATTTCTTGGACCTGCAAAGTTGGTATGTCATCACCTAAGCCTGGACTGCAGCAACAGTGTTCCACCCCTCTGGCTCCCTGTATCTGTGCAACTTCTAGCAAATTTATCCTTATATAGTGTCCTTTTCCGACCTGGGATTACCCTCTGAGAAAAGCTGGCATGAGCCTCTATTTCCTGTTTAACAAATCAATACCAGGCTCTACAGCCCAGCTCTTACCGCCCCAAGCTTCTAGTGTCCTCTCCACACCTGCCTTCTGTACACTGATGCAATCGAGTTTCTGTTACACTTGCCAATCCCTGGGCCTCGTCCCTGCTTCTGGCTACAACAGCCTTATCATTCTATTTGCCTTGAGTCCCTAAGTCCCCAAGTCCCTTCCTCCTCCTCTGAGGCAATCCTTGTCCCTTGCCTCCTTCAAAACCCAGCCCATTTAGAATAACAAAGTCTATCTTGGGGTGGAGAAGGCCTTTCCAAAGGGGAGAAACTGAAAGAGGAAAACGTAAAGGAATTGTTCAATGGATTTGCTAACACAAAAATGAAAAACTTCTTATGTCAAAATGTACTACAAACAAAACAAGAGAAACTAGGAAAAATGTTTGCTACATTTAATAGACAAAGTTAATATTCATAATATAATTTTACAAATCAGTAAGAAAAATAGATATTAGCGTGTGACACAGACATACAGTGTAGAAGAGGGCAGAACATGAAAACCCAAAAAACTTCAGTAGTATTAGAGAAATGCAAATTGAAGTAACAATGCACTTCGCTTGTTTTCATCAAATGGGCATTTTTAGAAATGACGATGCTGAATGTTGAGTTGAGTGTGAGAACGGGATCTTTCATCCATTCTTTAGCAAGCAATTTCAGGGTGTTCTTTCCATTACTTTAAAATAGCATAGATTTGAAAAATATTATTTTTACCCTTCCAGCGGTGTTTTCCAATTTTTGTACAATAAGTATGTATTCTTTTTATAATGAACAATAATACATAAATGCATTTTTAAAATCCTATAAAAATGAAAGAGAAGATGAGAATGGAGGAGAAAGAAAGTACATTACCTTAATTCTGCTTGACCCAGTTTAGGAATTCCTGGTTGCCACTAACTAGATTTGATTAAACTTTCAAGCCTAGAATCCTCACCTCAGAGAACTGTTGTTGAGAATAAAACAGAAAAAAAAAAAATGTAACTGTTACCATAGTACCTGATATTTTGTAAACATTCAAAAACTGGTGTTATCTATTATTATTCTGTTGTATCCTCAGCATATAGTTTCAGTGTTCTGCATATAATAGGTGCTAAATTAAAATGTCTGACTGATGAGGTGATTTTTAAAAATCTGTACCTTTAATATTCTTCTCTCTTGACCCCATTCCGTCTTTCCCCTTCTCCCTTCCTCCTGCCCGTTCTACATTTGCCCTGTCCATCCCTTTGCTCCTTCTCATTGCACTCCCTGTCTTATGGAACAATTCTTCACAAGTACTCTGAACAGCGTTTTTCAAAACCCAACTCCAAAAGCTATTGACTTGTCAGCCTTACCTGAAGGTCGGTAGCAATGATAAGAGGCCCCAGCCTTCTCGTCAGTTGTTCCTTATTTTATTAATACATGGCTGGAAACTGGTCTGTCCTGGGAATGCCTCCTGTGCTTGACTGTGCCTGAGACTGTTCACGCGGGTGCTTCCTGGTGGCCTGTGACATGTTTGTCTTCTGGCTTTTTCTTCGCTCCAGGTAGAAGCTAATTCTATGTCTCTTAGGGTGCTTCCTGCACGTCTGTGTTCATCAGTCTTGTTAATCAAGTTTATAGCATTTACTAGCCAGCAAAATATCTCCCCTTCCCTTCCTCTTCATCTGCCTTTTCGTCTCTTCCACTCTTTTATCCTCCCCCTTGAAATATAATTATTATTCTTTTTTTCCCTGTGACATGAATTTGTATTTACTTTGGGAAAATAGGATGAATGTTTTTGTGCCTATGATCTATAGGCACAATATTGACTGTATGTCATTGTATCATTTCGGAAACATACACCAAATACTTTGGGGTGACTGTAAGAGATAATAGCAGAATGCGATCATGCAACATGCGCTGGATTCTCCCCTCCACATCCTCATAACTATTAAGATATGTGAGTATGGAGTTTGCCATTAGAACAGATTTGAATTCTGATAACATCTCTCTCAAAAGGTGGAATTAAATTTGTATAAAGGACATAAAACACAATCTAACAGAGTATGTATAGGGACACCCCCTAACACAAGGGGAAATGTGATTTCCCCTTCCCATTTCAAGAGTCATTTATTCTGTGGGGATTTATAATCCATTGGAAAAAGCCAACACCTACATAGATGAAGTAAACACTAAAGACAAAATGAATCTATCAAACACACAACACTTTCCATAAGCACTTAGCAAACATTACCTCATTTAGTCCTCACAACAGGTATAATGCCAGTTTTCAGATGAGGAAACTGACATCCCTACAGGTGCCTACAGGTGGAGTGCAGGCGACCTGGTACTGATGATGTCCATGCGCAAATCCACTGTATCATACTCTGCTCACTCATGCCCGGCGCATAGCAGAAACTGAAGAAATATGTTCAAGTCTCACTCTAACCCCTTTGTCCAAAGCCAAAAAACCACCACACTTTCCCAGAAAAGCATCCATTATCTGTTCTTTGATCAAAACGGTTGGCTGCTTTGCACATAGGCTAAATTTCCAACCCAGTCTGGTTCAGAGGAGCCAGGGGCCAACTGAAGTATCTTTTACTGTCAAGGGTCTGGTTGCCGTAGAGCTAGTGACTCTGTAATAATAAATAACCAGGATGCGAAGAGGATGGCATATTTTAAAGGTCCTTTGGATTCCACATTCTCTTTCAAATGGAAAGCCTTCGTATGGAAGGCTTTCTCGTTCTCATTCTCATTCTCATTATCATTCTCATCATATGGAGAGCCTTGCTTATATTTTCCTCATTTAATTCTCTTTATAAAGTATTATTTATAGACCTAATTTATATATACTGACGGAGAAACTAGGGATCCTAAATGTCCAGTTCCCCAAAGTCAGCCTAGCCAGGAAGTGACTTAGGATTTGAATTTTGGACTGTCCAAAGCCACCGAGGTTTCGATGATCCTAGTCCTAGAAAGGGTGCTACCTGTAAGGGTTGTCCGGGAACCCTCCCCTTACCTCCACAAGGCCCAGACACCTCACCAGTGGAGTGAGGTCAATGACTTATGTTAACTCTGTGTGCTGTGGCATGTGAGTCCCTCTTCGGGGACATTTGGAAGCACTCTGCATTCTCAGTCAACAATGAGGGGTAAATCTGGCAATAACATTTTTTCTTAGAACATTAAGAGTAAGCCTTCTGGGCATCAAGTTAGTAGCTTTGATTTAAAGCCATGATAAGGGGCAGAGAGCACTTTGTTCAAGTCAGTCTGTGGTTCTGGCCATCATACTAATGATATCAAAATACTTTGAAAGTTCAGACTGACTATATAAAAAGACTCATTGTAGAAGTCCTAGAATTCAACTGCAGTTAACTCTGATTCAACAATGCTATCATTTCATCTTCTCGGTAGGTTTTGCTGAGTGCCTCCTTAAGACGTTTGAGGATATGGCTAAGGATGTGGTTGACACCTCTGATGTAATATGTCTTACTGAAACCATTATGGACACTGACTTTTCTTGAAGTAAACAATGTAACCATTAGAAGTTGCACAAATTTATGTTTTTAAGCAGAATCTACACCATATTTAAAAAACCCAAATTATTCCATTGAAGGCATACTTTTAATGAGAAAATTTTTCTACTTCCAAGGTGAAGATTGAGCTGTTAGCGTAAGAACAAATTGATTCTGAATGCTCATTGATTGAAATATCATCTTTTTAGACTTGGTGATGATTTTGACTGGGCTTAAGGTAAATTTACTTTAGCCTAGCAAACACTTTCTTCTTAAGACTAACTCACAATGTGGGGATTCTGGATGCTTAAGAGGTTTATGAAAGCGGTAATGGAAACCCTAGAACAACTTTCAGCCTTAGCGGGGCATGTCAGACTAACTCACATGTTAACCTTAGGGTTGCAACGATCAACTCAGCATGCTGTCACTCTGATGGGCAGACACAGATGATCTTGACTATTTAAAAATGATGAAAAAAATCAATAAAACAAACAAGCAAGAAAAATATAACCAGAGCCACTGAAATAAAGAACAAACTGACAGTAACCAGAGGAGGAGTGGGGGGCAGATAGCAGGGGAGAAAGGGGAGGGTTGTCAAGGAACATATATAAAAGACAGGGACAAAGCCAAAGGGGGGTAAGATTGAGGGTAGGGTGGGGGTAGGTGGGGCAGGGGGTGGTGGGGGAATGGAGACAACTGTACTTGAACAACAATAAAAAATAAAAATGAAAAATAAGAATGATGAAACAAATAACAATGATTAATTAATATAGTTTGATTAACAATATTTCTCAAAATTTGGGATCCATGATGGTAGGGGTGTGGTTTACGTGTACAAAAAAACAAGTCCTTAATGGTGAAAAGTTTGGGAATTACTGTCCTAGAGCACAAATTAATAAAATCAGCAAGACCACAGAGGGATGTTTAAAATACAGTATAGTTGATGTATATTACAAAAAAATGGGGTGGAAATAAAATAGTGGTTGCTTTGGTTTGTAGTCTATAGGAGCTTAATCATTTTCTTCTTTTCTTTATTTTCCAAATTGTATTTATTAAGTATGCACTAATTTATAATTGTAACTACACGTAATTGTAAAAATTACAAAGTTAGATCACGATTTCTAAGCAAATATTTTAGAAAATACTAATCTATACACATTTATATATTATTTTTATCTGTGTCATCTAATTAAGGTCCTTAAAACCATTACTTTTCCCCTATTTCATCCAGTAAGGACCTCCCTCCTTCATTTAATGCTTTTAGTTTAACTGGAGAACGACCATCAGGGCCTGACTCTTGATGTTGGCTTGCAACTTTCAGAAAATAATGCCAAATCTGTCAATCGATTGGGAGTGAACTTAAAGGGGTTAGGACAAACGTGTACCCCTAGATGGTACTACGGATTTTATCAAGAATTAATTCTAAGTTTGCCTTAGTATTCAAGAGAATGAGTCAATTAAACCTCCAAACTCTATGCTTGGACACAGCCAAAACCTATTCTTCCAGGACATCACCTGGAAGATCTATTTTAAAAAATTAAAGGGTTGGTTTTCTTTTCCTTAAAAAAAAAAAAAAAAAAAAAAAAAGCAATGCACAATTAATAGAGAAGAATTACAAAACAAAGTTGTAAAGCAAAATAATAATAAAAAAAAAATCACCCGGGAAAGTTTTTTTCCTGTCTAGGATACTTTATTAAAATACAGATTCCAGCCCTGATTGGGGTGGCTCGGTTGACCGGGCGTCATCCCACAAGTGAGAAGTCGTTGGATAGATTCCCAGTCAGAGTACATGCCTGGGCTGGGGCTTTGGTTCAAACAAGAGGCAACCAACTGATGTTTATTCCCCTCCCTTCCCCTGTCTCTGAAAAACAAATTAAAAAAAATGTAGACTCCAGGGTTTTACCCTGGACCAACCTAATCAGAATATCTGGGGCAAAACATAGAAATATGCATTTTAAACCAGCATGCTAGGTAAATAACATCCTAGTGAAGACTGGTTTACATGAGCAAAGCACCTATGGGCATTTAACTCCAGACAAATTGATTGTAAAACATACACGCTGGTTCTTTATTAGTTATCTTGCTATATAAGGTAATTTAGATTTATACCCCTTTATTATTTTGTCATTTAGCTTTATTAGCTTTTTAAATAGAAATTTTGGCTAAGTATACCTATGGAAGCCAACTGAATAAAAAATTGAGACACATCTGATACAAGATTTTATTATTATTATTACTATTGATATTATTTTGATTTGGGAATGTATGTGAAAATTCTTATAGCAGTGGAAAAAATAAGTTTTGCTATTTTTATGGAAAAGAAGAAACTTAAAACAATCCTGGCAAATTGTGGACAAATCATTTCTAACACTATGTAATAAATTGAAGTATCCTTAGACAGGGGAAGGTCATAGGGTGAAGCTAGCAGCAAGGATTAAGCAAGTACACAAATACTACTAAAATAAAATGTGAAATGATGTGTTAAAAGAAAAGTACAAAGCATAAGAAAAGACACTCTACATCATATGTCATCGATAAAATGCATACCTATTAGAATGGCCAAAGCAACAGGAACTCCATTGATGGTAGGAATACAAAATGGTAGTTCAGCGATTTCTTAAAGAACTAAACATACTTTCACCATAAAATCCAGCAATCATGCTTTTTGGTATTTACTCAAAGGAGTTGAAAATTTATGTCCTCACTTAACCCTACATGAATGTATATGGCAGTTCTATTCATGACTGCTAGAACTTGGAAACAACCAAGACGTACTTCAGTAGGTGAGTGGATAAATAAACTGTGGTACATCCAGGCAATGGAATATTATTCAGTATCAGAAAGAAATGAGCTACCAAGCTGTGAAAAGACATGGAGGAATCAGAAATGCATATTACTAAATGAAAGAAACCAGTTTGAAAAGGCCACTTGCTGTGTGATTTCAACTATATGATTCTGGAAAAGGCAAAACTATGGAGACATAAAATGATCAGTTGTTAAAGGGAAAGCAGGGATGAGTAGGTGACTCACAGAGGACTTTAGGACAGTGAGTGAAATACTTCATATGATACTGCAATGGTGGACTCATGTCATTATACATTTGTCCAAACCCATAGTATGTACCACGCCAAGTGTGAACCCTAATGTAAGCTGTGACCTTTGGATAATAATGATGTGTCAACGTAGGTGCACCAATTATAACCAGTGTACTAATCCAGTTATGGATGTTGATAATGAGAGAAATTATGCCCCTGTGAGGGCCTCTGCACCCTCCTCTCAATTTTTCTGTGAACCTGAAACTCCTCAGAAAAATAAAGTTTAGCCCTGACTGGCACAGTTAAGTTGGTTGAGAATTATTCCACAAAGTGAAATATCCCCAGTTTGATTCCATTCAGGGCACATGCCTGGGTTGAGGGTTCAGTCCCCAGTCCAGGGGTTTGGTCCCAAGGCAGGGCGTGTACGAGAAGCAACCAATCAATGCTTCTCTTCCCTCTCTGTCTCCCTCCCTTCCTCTCTCTCTAAAAATACATAAATTTTAAAAATAAAGTTTATATTATAAAATGAGACATAAACACAAATAACATGATATGGGGCTTCAGAGAAGGAAGAATTTTATTAATTATGCATTCATTCATTCAACAGACATTTACTGAGCACCTATTATTGCCAGGTACCGTGCTAATCAAGAAGAGGAATGTCTGGGGGATTTTTTGTTTTGAGGCATAATTGACATATAACAATGGCAAATTTAAACTTAATATTATTTGCCAATAATTACTTCCAGGACTTCAAAGTCTATCTTTCCAGACCTGCCTGGAAGTCGATGTGTTGTAATTACAGAATTTTACATCAAATCATAGTTTCAGGAGGGATGGGGGGAAAAAACAGACATTTATTCAGTGCTCACTAAATGCTAAGCATCGCAAGATACCAGCTTTACAAACTTTATCTCACTTAATCCTTACAACTTCTGGGGAGGTAGGTGTTTTTATCTCT
The DNA here is from genome assembly GCA_004026765.1 of Micronycteris hirsuta. NCBI lineage: Eukaryota > Metazoa > Chordata > Mammalia > Chiroptera > Phyllostomidae > Micronycteris > Micronycteris hirsuta. The sequence continues at coordinate 81,356 of PVJI01002893.1, forward strand.
AATTTAAAGATAAGAAATCTGAGGTTTAGCTGTTGAAATAACTTGTCTGAAGTCACACACAAAGTGGTGGGATTATATTGAAACTAATTCCACTACTTCTGTTCTAAGTAAATTAATACAAAAGGTTTAATGGTGGTTTCTCCATAGAAACAATAATTATGATCTCAGGATTAGTTTAAATAGTTTAAAAATTACTTTATTGTTTTTAGGAAAAATAAACAAGTTTGGTAGGGAGACTAGCTGACAGAGCATAGACTGCCCACAAAAAATAACCACAAAAGAGGAAACTTTCAGAAATGTTCAATCCTTGCTTAACATCAAACTTTTTTCTCCTACGATTTGTGGTTACCCGATTTGCCTTGATGTTCTTCCAATAATCAGATACTTGTGCCTGGGTAGACAACCCTGTTCCCAGGGTTTATTCATTTAATTGATTATCAGTATCTTCAACAGAGAACAATAAGATAGTGATTATCAAGCTTGAGGAAGTACTTATGTTTTTTATTATTAGCCGACCCCTAGAATACTAGCCCAAGGAAAGAGACCAGCAGAACACTCCAATTAATAGCAAATTAGGAATAAAATGGTAGGTGCAAAATGGGTGATAAAAACTCTGAAATTACCTGTGTTTGTGGAGTACTGATCCAATAATACAAATTGAATTTGCATTATTATTAATGAACTCTCTATAGTTTGGATTTTGTGACTTTCTATGAAGCTTGGACTAGATCTACTCTTTGGATAGAAATAGGTTGCAGTGGGAGCACATCCCATGAAGATCTAATTGGATTTATTAAGTAATTCATGAATTGGGTGGCATTTCATCTATCACGTAGAGAGGTTACATACTCCAGGGGTTATACAGGATGGAAGGCTTTTATTGAGAGAAGGGTGAAATAAAGAGTCATCAGCAAGAGACAGCTAGAAGTTCATTGGAGGAAAGAGTTCAGGTGACAATGACTTATTGAGTAAGCTGCAGCGTTTCTATTGGCTAGGCTTGTTACTGGGTGAGAGAAAATCCTTCTCTCCTGCTCGAGTAGTATCTGCACTTCCTGTTTGTGAAAAATCTTCACTTTTATAAATCTGTAAATAACATTCCTTAGCCTTCAGAGTACCAATTGTTTCCAATCTTAACTATTACACTTCCTAATATTTATTTTCCTCTTCTTTGGAAGCAGAATGCTCATTTTTACCTGAGTTCATTGCTACACAGCTAAAAATCTATTTTTTGAAGTTTCTCTTGTAGCTACGCAGGCCCACAGCAGTAGAAATGATATATAGTCCTTCTTATATCTCTTAAATAGGAACAGGGTCCACCCTATTCTGTTCCTCCGTCCTGCTGTCTAGACAATGATGTGATTCCTGGAGCTCCGGCATCTGTCTTGGAACGTGAGACTTAGAGCCACACCCTAGAGATGGTGGAATAGAATGTGAGAAGCAGCCTGGGTCTCTGACAACTGATAATTTGCTATAATAGCTCTGGACTACCTGTTTGCAGATAGGACTGTCTATTTGCATATAGAGAAATAAACTCTATATTGTGCAAGTCTCTGTTACATTGGTTTTTTCTGTTATGTGCAGCCAAACAAATCCTAAATAATGTATTTTTGTAACTGAGGCTTTATGCTATGGTAGCTACTTCCTGTTTACATAACCTTTATCACTGCCTAACACATTTTTTTTATGGCCTGCTTCCTCCCATTTAGAATGTAGGCTCCTTAAGGGCAGGGATTTTGCTTGTTTTGTTGTATCTCCAGCACTTAGAACAGAGTTCACCATTAGTAGGGGCTCAATAAATATTTGCTAACGAATGAGGCAACGAATGAATTAGGTATCTGGTGCAAACTGCAAAGGTGGGCACTGCTGACTGAAGGAGCTACACCAGGAAGTGTATCTTGTACTTATTAACATATGATGATCACATTGTAGTCTTTTTGTGTCACACCTCCATGCCTTTGCGTGAGCTGTTTGTTCTGTCCAGAAAGGGTTTTCCCCTTGTGCATGAAGCACACTCCAACTTATATCTCAGCTTAATCATTACTTTTTCTGGCACACTATTCTCCAGTCACTGCAAGTAGTGTTGATCTTCCTTTATCCAACTCTATTTTCAATTCTTAGTTGAATTATAGCACTTACCACACTGCATTGCTTTAATTGTTTACATGTCTGCCGCCTCAACTAGACTCTGGGGCCTTGAGGGTAAAGTCTATAACTTATTTATCGCTATCTTCCCAGCATCCAGCCTAAAGCCCATCTCATAATGAGACTCAGTATACGTTTTCTGAGTTATTAGCAAGATGAAAGAGCTGAGGCTATATTTTGATTCTTCGAGTGAGAGTAAAAACCATAAAGTCACTTTTGAATTACTAGTTTAGTGGAAAAAATACTGTGTGGGACCAGGCAAAGGACAACTAGTCCCAATCCTGCAACTTCCTCCCAGGTAACCTCTTTAAATATTTTTAATCTCTTTGAACATCTAACCCCTCAACTGTAAACTGGGATATAATGACCTCACATGGTTGTCGTAATTTGGGGTGAAAGCGCCTTGTAAATAAACTGGTAAATTTCAGGCAAGAGCAAACAAATTACCCAAGTAAGGAGTTTAGCCTTTTTAAAACAATCCCAGAATGTCTTCCTGCCAGTCCTCTAGGTGCAAAGATTGATCTATGCTGTAGTTTAGGTCCTTCTCTTTATTCTTAGACCTTGAAGAGCCTCCGTAACCTGGGGCAGCTTCCACATTTTGAGGCTGCTTGTCCTGAATTAATCTTCTCCCTCTGATGCAGGTAACTCTAGGATTGCATATGTTTCATTTAGGATTAATATTTATGACAAGACCTTTCCTTACCCTCTATGAATCTAACACAAAATATCAGCCAGAATCTGAGGCCTTCTTGTACTTGACCCCGCGCTAAATGGCTCTAGCACGTGGAACACCCCTCCCCTCAGCTTCTCAAACTTGAACCTTTACAGTGTGAGACAGTGTAACACTCACTTTGTTTTCCTCTTGCCCATTGAGTCTCTTCTTGACTTGTTCTAGTTGGCTAAAGAACTTAGCAACTCAGCCAGTGAGAGGAGTCCTTAATGATTGAGTGGAAAGAGTGGAAGAAGAGGCAGGGAGAAGATTAGAATGAAAGAAGAGCCTTTTATTGGCTACCCTTAGTGCTCAGGGATGTTTTCATGGGCCTCACCTAGACTTATACTCTGATCAGATGAAAACATGAGATCATTAACTCAGCCCTGGAATGCCAGCTAACAACACTGATGATGTAATTGCTGTAGTGTGTAGGACGCAATTCCTCTGGGCTGGCTGCTCAGGGGTGTTGGGGTCCCAGCTGTTGCTGGGAGATCACGTGGATTTTGCAAGTTTCTACAGGGCTTCGACTGCTTCTGCTTTCACAATGGTTGTAACCACATTTTTCCATTTTCCCTTATAGTGTCTATAATCTCAGGTTAGTTTGAGGATTAAAAAATCTCTTTTTCCAAGTCATAAGTGGCCTCATGAACACTGAAACAGCTGTGATATTCAGTTTTTCAAACTTCTGCCCCATTCAGATGATTTCTGCCACACTTGCCATATTTCATCTTACTTCCTCACTTTTGCCCTCACTATCGCCCTCATCTGTTGTGCTCTTCCCTTATTAACATTAAATCATCCTTCCATACCCAGGGCTCAAGAACCCATCTCAATTTAACTCAACTTTTCTCAAACTCCTAGCATCTATGATGTGGTAGGCACTGTGCTGGAGCGTGGGGACACAAAGGTGCATGCAATGAGAATGTGGCCCTGACCTCATGGAGCTCACATTCTTGGGCGGAAGGAAGGCAAGAAAACTCATCGAATACAATGTGATCAGAGATATCAATCAATGGCATGGAAAACACACATGCCTGGAAGGGTTTAGGGCATCTTACGTATTTTCTGTTTTGAACCACTCAAGATCACACTTATGTATATGTTCTGGGACTCATTATACTTGGAATCACTTAGCTTAGTTCATGTTATTTTGTGTCACAGATTTAAGCCCCTTGAATTTAAGAACCATGTTCTTTTGTAACCCACCCATGTCACATAACATATTATTGAACATTCAACACATAAGTATACTATTCACTAATACTTATTTGACTTAATAGTTGCTTCCTTGATATGGGATAGAATGGACTTACAGAAAGAGCTTGGGTTGGAAAATTAGACAACCCTGGCTTCTAATTTTAGCAATGACATTTGTTAGTGGTAGATTTTGGCAAGACATTTAGCCTCTCTGATTCTCAGATCTTCTTCTTAAAATGGGGATGAGAATAGCTTCCTCTGAAGTTGTTATGATTTAATTATATAATTTAAGTGAAGAGCCTCGTTTTAAAGTAAAATTCTCTTCTTCCTCCTTTTTCTGAGAGGGCTGTGGGAAAGGGATGATCCTTTGCACCTCTTCACAATTAAAGTGACCATATTTTTAAAAATGAAATGTATGTTTCATATGTCTATTGGCCATCTGTATGTCCTTTTTGGAGAAATGCCTATACAGGTCCTTTGCCCCTTTTTTAATTGGGTTGTTTTTCATATTGAGTTTTGTAAGTTCTTTATAAATTTTGGTGGTAACCCCTTATCAGATATATTGGCAAATATGTCCTCACATTCTATGAGTTGTCTTTTTATTTTGTTGATGGTCCCCTTTGCTGTGCAAAAACTTTTCAGTTTGATGTGGTCCCATTTGTTTGTTTGTTTATTGTTTTCCTTGCCTGGGGAGGTATCTCAGATAAATTATTGCTACTAGCAATGTCTGAGACTCTACTGCCTATGTTTTCTTCTAGGATGTTTTAGATGCTCAATGTCACTAATCATCAGAGAAATGCAAATTAAAACCACAATGAGATACCATCTCATACCTGTCAGAATGGCTATCATCAATAAATCAAAAAACAACAAGTGCTAGTGAGGATGTGAAGAAAGAGGAACTCTTTTGCACTGCAGGTGGGAGTGCAGACTGGTGAAGCCACTGTGGAAAACAATATGGAATTTCCTCAAAAAATTAAAAATGGATCTGCTTTTTGACCCAGCAATCCTGATCCCACTTCTGGGAATTTATCCAAAGAAACCCAAAACACTAATTAGAAAGAACATAAGCACCCCTCTGTTCACTGCAGCGTTATTTACAATGTCCAAGATATGGAAGCAGCCCAACAGTCCATCAGTAGATGAGTGGATAAAACAACTATGGGACATTTACACAGTAGAATACTACTCAGCCACAGAAAAAAGAAAATTTTACCCTTGTGACAGCATGGATTGACACGGAGCACATAATGCTAAGTGAAATAAGCCAGTCAGGTAAAGACAAATACCATATATGATTTTACTCATATGTGGAATCTAATGAATGAGCTAAACTAACAAGCAAAATAGAGACAGACTCATAGATAGAGAGCAGGATGACGATTATCGGTGGGGGAGGTGAGGGAGTGGAGGGATTGAGCGAAAAGAAAAAGGACTCACGGACCTGGACAACAGTGTGGTGATTGCAGCGGGGAGGGGCTATAAGGAAATGGTAGTGTAAAAAACACAATAAAATTTTTCTTTAAAATGAAAACTATGGTAACAAACTTTGGAAGCTTTTTCCCAATTTGGTAATTTATTCATATAAAATTCATGCAAAGCATAAAAATTAAACCATATCTAGTGATTCATGTAATCATGATTATAAGCTCTATGAAGATGAGGATCATGTCTATCTTGCTCGATATTGTAACTTGCTTATTTCATACAGGTATTCAATACAACTCTAAAGGAATGAGTAATTTGATGATAGGAAATTTATATAAAAATCAACATAACAATTCATAAAAATCAGCTTCGGTTATCTGGATATTTGAAATTTGGACTGTCTTAAAAAGTCAAGATCAAAACGCTATCCTTTTGACTCCAGTCTGACTGCCTGCGGCACAAAACCAGGGCCTAACAGCGTCTGGTTCAGGATGACAGGCAGGAGGACTCCATCCTGAAGCAGGGGCTCCTGAGAGCTCCGTGGGGCGGCTACAAACAGAACAGGCACAGAAACTGGAGTTTCACACTCCAATAATCTCCAATTATTGGAGGGTAAAGTCTAAAAATGCCCCCAAATATTGATTTTGATAAGAACAGTAAGGGTGACAGCCATCTAGCTAACTATTCTCTGGAAAAAGGTGAGGCTTTTGACCAGTCATAGGTTGTTAGCTGGGGGATTGGTGGCACCATGTTTATCGAGTATTTTCTAGTTTTCAACACACTTTGCTTCTTTCTCATTTCCTACTGTAGTTTAGGTAATTCAATGCCCATTTAAGCATTTTCTTGGTCCCAGATAGTGTGCTTAATACCATAGGAGATAAATATGAATGCCTTCGTTCTTTATGGTAAAAATAATGACCATTTATTAGTCTCTTAATAGTATTTGCCAGACACTATATTAAGTTGTTTTTTTAAATGTATCATCGCTTTTACTCCTCAAGTAATCTATGAAATTACTATTATTATTATCGTTGCTTGTTTTACACATAAAGAAAATGACCTGTTACGGTCACATAGTTAACAAGTAAGATTAACAAGTAAGTTAATCAGTAAGGTGTGGGATCTGGGTTTGTTTTCCTGATCCGAAGCCCCTGTTCTCTTAAGCTATCAAAAGACCCTAGTAAGTAATTTTACAAACAGTTGCTCACTGCTAGCATGGCGTCTCACATCTGGTATGAAACAAAATAAGTTATATGTTTACAATATTTAAAAATTTAAATGGTCTTTGCTAACTAGGCATTCCTTACACCAACATTTTTGGAGCGTCATTTGGCGTTAGAAATCAAAATTTAAAATGTTTAACTCTTAATTCTACTTTAGTAATTATCAAATACATCTAAATAAGCAAATATATGATAATGTTTGGGGTTACGTTTTTCCCGAAACAGTCCATGAGATAAGGATATGAGAATAAGTGGTTAATTGGAACAGCGACCCAAGAATCAATGATGAGGAAGTGAGGAAATGAGAGAGGGAAGGGCAGTAAAGCCAACACAGAGTGCAAGATTAATGAACAGATTACAACTGTGGGCCACTGGGGCTCAATCCTTCTCGGGGGATTATATAGAATTTGCCTTAAAGCTGTCTTACCCAAGGAAGTTGAGGTAGTTATTCACAAATTCCCGTCCATCACTGGATGGTGAGCTGCTGGGTTGTTAATGTCCTGCCCATGCATGGACCAAGCTCTCTCCTTCTACTGAGAAAGCCTAAGGTCAAATCACAGGTGCTTGAAATAGAAAGAGATCCTACGCCCTGGCTGGTGTAGCTCAGTGGATTGAGCACTGGCTCGGAACCAAAGGGTCCCGGAACCAAAGGGTCCGGGTTCGATTCCCAGTCAGGGCACATGCCTTGGTTGTGGGCCAAGTCCCCAGTGAGGGCTATGTGAGAGGCAACCATACATTGCTGTTTCTTGTCCTCTCTGTCTCCCTCCCTTCCCCTCTCTCTCTAAAAATAAATAAATAAAATCTTAAAAAAAAAAAAGAAAGAGAAAGAGATCCTGAGTGTAAGGAAACAGTGAGGACCAAGGGAATATCCACGGGGCACTGACAGCATCTGTTGTAGTATATTAATAATATAGAAGGGTGTTAATTGAGTCATTGTCTATGATAATTAAACCCTATACACAACTTAAATATACCTTAGAGGGGATTGGCTAAGGATGCATAAACAACCTTATGGCAAAGAGATATGATTTCTGCTAAGCTTTTTCAAAGACGAAAACCAGGAGTCCTTAACCTAGTGTGGACAGTGAGAAGGCCTCCTTTGGAAAGTGACAGTAGCCATGTGTATGTCGGGAGGGAAGCTGAGGGGAATGGTCCAAGCAGAGGGAATGGCATTGCTACAGCCCTCAGAAAGGAGGAGGCGTGGAGCTGGGCATGTGTGGCTGGAATATAGAGAACAAGGCAGACTGGCTTCCTGAGGTCCAGGGATAGACAAGGACCAGAGTAAGCGGGACCTTGTAGGATTAGGAACTTGATCCTGGTTGCAGTGGGAACCCATTGAAGGGTTTAAGTTTGTGCAGCAGATCTTTAAAAACTGGTGGATCTTGATAGCTCTGGCTGTAGAATAGAGAGAGTAGGAACCTGGGCCTCTAAGTTCTTTGAAGTGAAGAATGTCAGGCTGCCAAATGTATTCCAAGGCTGATGATTGTTTTATTTAAAAAAATGATATATTCATTTCAAATAATCAGACATACTTGTTAAAAAGTTTTTATTGAATTTATTGGGGTGACAGTGGTTAATGAGAATTATAAAGGTTTCAAGTGTAAAATTCTATAATGTGCCATCTGTATATTGTTTTGTGTGTTCACCACCCAAAGTCACCTTCTGTCACCATTTATTCCCCTTTACCCTCTTCTACCTTCCTCCACCTCCCTTTCCCTCTGGCAATCACCGTACTGTTGTTCATGTCTATGAGTTTTATTTTTTTGCTGTTGTTTTTTTACTTAATCCCTTCACCTTTTTCACCCAGCCTCCCAACCCTCCTCCCCTCCGACAGCTGCCAGTCTGTTCTCTGTATCTATGAGTCTGAATCTAACAAACAAGCTAAACTAACAAAATAGAATCAGAGATACTTTTATTTTTTATCACCTAACCTGATTCAATAAAGGACTGCCAGTGTTCATGTAACCCTTATTTTACTTAATAATGTCCCCAAAGCTCAAGAGTAATGATGCTGGCAATTGGCTATGCCAAAGAGAATCTGTAAAGTGCTTCCTCTAAACAAAAAGGTAAAAGGTCTTGACTTTATAAGAAAAGAAAAATAATCATATGCTGAGGTTGCTGAGATCTATGGTAAGAATGAATCTTCTGTCTATAAAATTGTGAAGGAAAAAGAAATTCACACTTGTATTTGAATTCTTTAGCATACTTGTACTTGAATTATAAAATGTGTGTAGCCCTGGCTGGTGTGGCTCAGTGGATTGAGTGCCAGTCTGCTATCTGAAAGGTCACTGGTTCAATTCTCAGTCAGAGCACATGCCTTGGTTGCAGGCCAGGTCCCTAGATGGGGCCATGTGAGAAGCAACAGATGGATGTTTCTCTCCCTCTCTTTCCCCCTCCCTTCCCCTCCCTCTAAAAATAAATTTTAAAAAATGTATAAACAATAAAGAATATTTAAATGGATAACACTGTTCATGTTTATAGTAAGAATATGTATTATCTATTATATATACATAAGACAGCATATATTACATACAATACATAAATATATATACATTTATTATATATAACAAATATTATACAAGATGGAGAAAAAGTAGGTTTACAGTTGTCATATTGAAAATAATACAATAATTAATAAATAAGAATGCAAGAATAAATTTTCACATACAACTGTAAACCTACTTTTGCCCCACCCTGTATTTACATATATTATATACGTGGTATAAACACTATTCTTGCATATTATTTACACACACTGGATTCATATATTAAAGGGGAAATTCCACCTGCTGGCAGTGCTAGTTAACTACCTGTTTTCAAAGGGATTGCTTTTTTAAAAGAATAACTGAAGAAGTTTTTATTTTTTAATTTTTGCTATATCATTGGGATTAGTTGTATATAATTTTTGACTACAGTTGATGTACAATATTATATTTGTTTCAGGTATACAACCCAGTGATTAGACACTTACATAACTTACCAAAAGGACTGCTTTTTAATTCTTGTTTCCTTATTTCCTTTTTAGTTTCTATGTTTCGTATACACATTTTAGTCTTTCTAACGACATTAAAAATTTACATCAAATGGGTAATTGATTGCCTAGATGAGAGTTCTTGGTGTTTGTTTGTTTTTAGAAATCAACAATTCTCTTGCAAACACTCTGTGAGCCAAGGAACTGTAGTTATTTCCTCAAAATAATGGAAAGGTTTCATATTCTTCAGAAACACAATAGTCAATAGGTTTCATTTTTAAAAATAGCTCTGGAATACCCACTGTTTCCTAGTCAAATATAGTACTTTTTCATATTACTCCATGAGATTATAATTATAATTGGGCTTTAAATTTCATGAAGGCTGGACCAAGGGCCTATCAGGTTCACTATTACAAATAACAGAGCTGGGCTGGTAACTGAGGCTTAATGTTGGTGCATAGAGGGCATTGGTTGCATATTCTGGTGAAAGAATTGGCACGAAAATAATCATGGGAAAAGTTTCATGCATTTATTTGTATATTTAACAATTCTGATTATCTTAGTTTGCTATCTGTTCTGAGGATATAAAGAAAAATATTCTTGTAGTATAGCATATGATTCAAATAAGATTGCTACCTCGCTCTTGAGTTTTCCACATCCTTTGTGGGTACATAGATTTGTTGATTTACATGCCAAGCTTTTATTGTTTACTCTGTGTATAGCCTCGGAGGGTTACAAATTGAAGCCAAATCAGAGCTTTGAAAACTTTTGATTTTAGAAGTGCACTGGTTTGTTAAAATAATATTTAAAAATGACAGGCAGTTATGTTCTATAACTCAAAGTTTAATAACCAAATTCACCCTTAAAATTATAAAGAAAACTGTTAGACGACTATCTCACCCTAGACATCTATCTCACTCCAGAAAACAGGAATTCAGAAAGTTCCAAAATTTTAACTATTATATGTGAATATCACTACCAACAATGGTATGAAATTATTGAGATCAATAAATAGTATTCACCAATATTTCTTAGCTTCACATGAGAAAAGGCAAGCTCTCCTCCCCGGCTTTATTTCTCATTCATATGCAGAATGACGTTAAGACGAAAGATACATGTGTCAAAACAATCTTTTTGTATACTTTATGCGCAGTTTATCGGATATCAATTAAATTTCAATACAGCTGCAAGAAACCCCAAACAAAACAAAGCAAAAAGAATTACAAATTCTATGTTATATGTAACAAATAAAGAAATTGCTTCATTTATTTCTTAAGAGCAGTTACTCGGGGAACAACAAAGTAGCTCTGCAGAGCCTGGTAGCCTAATGAAGCAAATTTTATCTAATTATTCCTTTCCTTTCCTTTTCTTTAGCCTAGATTTAGGTTACTATCTCTACTCAATGAAAAAAATAGCCTTTTAGTTTGTTATATGTTGCAGCTCCACGGTGGACCTAATTTGAACTTTTTGTGTTTTTAGAGTATCATTTTCAGCCTCCAAATTGGATTGTAGAAGCTTGGGAAAAGAACCTTACAGGTGAAATATCAGTATCTTTCCTTAGTGCCCCAAATAGCGTATTCTACGGCTCTTTCGAAGTGTCTAAGATTGACAGAGAGGAGCTATCACAATCGGGGCTGGGTGTGGCTGTTTTTAAAAATACGACCGAGAGATCTGAGTGGGCTTCCCAAACATCTCCTAATTCCTAGGGAAGAGCCTTTCACACACACAACCTCTCAATACAGACATTTTCCTAGGGATTCAACTCAAGAAAGCCAGTCTAAGTGTTTTTATTGGTGGACGTAGGAAGCGCGCTGGACTCGACTCTCCAGCGACTCCTCCCGAGGTTATGGATACATCCGCCGTTTTTTTCCCCTTTTCAGTTCCGGGAGGAACAGTCGGTTTCAGTAGCTGGACGCGCCCATGATCTCGGGGACACCTGAGACTTGAGTTGTGAAAGGAACGGGGAGGGCCTAAAGCCTCCGCTCCCTTGGGCCCCCAACCCCGGCAGCCAAGGGAGGCGGGAAGAAGGATGATTGACGGAGTCGATCAGTGGCTAGGGGATTGCAGAGGAAGGGACCGAGACGCGGACAGCTGAGCTTTCCCCTTTAACGGGTTGGGTTGGGCCTCGAGAACGGCCTCCGTCAGGCCTACTGGTCTCCCTGAATGGGTTGTTATGGTAACAAACGACCGAACAGTCCCTTACGAACGAGCCAATGAGGAGAGCCGTCTTTTCCACCGTATCTTCGAGCCTTAGGTGTTGCGAAAGCAAGGGTAGGGGCGCGGAGGAGACGCTGCCCAGACGTTCTGCGGAACAGCCGGAGGAGGGGTTTGTGACGTACCGGGAGAGCCAATCACGTCTGTTTTTGTCCAACGGCCCCGCCCTTTTACCGCACATTTCCCCTCCCCTAGCTCATTTCGCACGACGCAGCGGTTGGGAACACAGACATTTTCGGAGCTGGAGCCGCCAGTGCCGGCGCCATTTTGTGTTTGGAGAAAGCGGCCTCTGTGGCGACTGGAGGTGGACGGAGATCACCCGTGAGAGGGCGGCGTTTCATACCCGAGGTCCCCTTTGTGTCGTCCCCTAACCCCCCCTCCGCGGTCAGCATGTGGTGAAGCCGGAGCCGCGAGAGACCCGGGGAGAGGAAGAGGAGTCGGAAGGGAGGCGGGGTATCGAGAGCGGCTTCAGCTTCAGCTGCGGCGGATCTCGGAGGGGGGCCGCGGCGCAATGTCAGAGCAGACGCCGGCCGAGGCCGGTACTGCGGGGGCCCGGGAGGACGCCTGTCGGGATTATCAGTCATCACTCGAAGACCTGACCTTCAATAGCAAACCGCACATCAATATGCTGACCATTCTAGCCGAGGAGAACCTGCCCTTCGCCAAGGAGATCGTCTCTCTCATCGAGGCCCAAACCGCCAAGGTTTTTATACACCCCGCAGCCTCCTATTCTTCTAATACTCCCTGATTTTAGTGTCAGCCTCATCCCAGGTCTCGCTTCTATCCGAAGGGGGACAGTTCCTCCTCTCCAACCCTCCCCCCCAACTCTGGCTCGGTCTTTGGCCCAGGCTTCGAGCGTGGGCCTCTCTTGGGGGGAGGGAGTGGGGAGGATAAAGGGTGGAGTCCCACTTCCGCTTACCAACTCCCTATTTAGGCCACCGCATTGTACATCCCGACACACGCTTTGAATAGAGCCCTTTGGGGAGGGGGGAGACTTAAAGGCAGTTTGGTGTGGGGAGCTAAGAGTTAAAATCATTTTAAGCCCCTGGGAAGGGGGGGAGTGGTTCTTCTCCCACTTTCCCCCAGTATTCTTTGGGGTAATTGCTCTGTGGGTTGGAAGGAGGTGAAGGGGGACCTGGGAGCGAGCTGTTGGTGGGTGGGAATAGGGAATTGGCCCCGAGTGGAGCAGCCGCTTGTTAGGAGCCCAACATGGCGCCTGAAAAGCACATGATGCAAAAGGGAAGAGAGAAGAATCCATTCCCTGCCAGCCAGGCAGCTGCTCACACCCGTCAGACCCATTCTGGGGTGGGGGCGGCTAGATACAACTTTTATTCTCCTATCGGAGTGCTTTATTCGTCCCCCCAATGGGAAATTGGCGTTGAGGGTGGGGTATGGGTGGGGGGAGGAGATCTTATCCAACCTGTAGGTGGAGAACTGGCCCATTGGGTAACAAGTACTTGTAGTTTTTTTTAAAAGTTCAGTCCCTCCTCTTCCTTCTCTCTTTTTTCCTCCCTTCCCTGATAGTGAAGACGTGCTTTTCTTCACCCCTTGACAGAAGTGGTTCTCTGCCACCCTATATTTCCCTGTAGTCCTCCTCTTATGTGGATTCATGTGGGAGTGATATGTCACTTAAGTTACTGTTAACTTGGTTATCATAATGAATTTTAATAGCTTCCCAGCACTACGTTTTAAGTTATTTTTCAAGCTTGTACTTACGGTTTAGTTTTTTCTAGTTGTTAGTGATTGAAATTATCAGGATGAGCCTCCTTTTAGCAGAGTGAACCCCTTTTAAAAGGCCACTTTAACAACAACCACCAATATATTGTTTAGAGGCGGTTTCTGTCTAGTGTAAAAACTGAGTGGTCTGACTAATAAATGGTTTTGAAATGTGTGACTGGTATTATAAAATTTGTGAATAAAACATATAAAATATGTATTTGTCTTTTTTTATTTACCTTTGTAAGGTGTAGAATCTGCTTCCAAGACTTATTTTTATCTACGTGGTTGTGTGTTTTAATCAAAAGTCTTTAAGTGACTTGGGTTCATTCTTTAGGTTCCATCCACTCTTGGGTAAATCTGTTCACAAGATACACGGTTTCAGGTGGTCCTTTCATACCTTAATTTAAAGAGGACAAAAAGTTTTTTTTTTTAAGGGCCCAACAAGTTTGTCATGCTCAGTCTGACAGCTAAAATACAAGCCTTCATTCTATTCTCCTTTTCCTGTGAATGTCTGTGAAACAGCTATTGTTCTTTTAAAGTATGAGATTTATAAAGGAAGCATTCCTCATACTCAACATCTTTTTTATTGATACCACAAACATGTTGGACATGGAAACTTAGTTTTTGCCTCGTAGAAGGCTTAACTTGACATGGAATGCCTTTAAAAAAAAAACGAAACCACTTACGCTTTAAAAAAATAACATTGATTTTTTAAGATTAAAAAATCTAATTACCTAGTTTCGGGGGGTGGGGATTACTAATATTCCACAGAGCCTAATGTTTAGCAGCTCAGATTGTCACTCAAAAGTGTTTTTTTGCTGGGTTTTAATGGATCCAGAAGATCTTCGAGAAGTAAAAAGTAAATGCTGAATATAGTGATCACATTAAAACTTGTGTTTGTGTATGGATACACAGTGGTGAAAATAGATGGACTATGTGCTGATAAAAGACAGCTGAAATTTTTTTGGCACACGTTTCCTGGTTATTTTTGTAAAGCCAGATTGAGGAAAAGATGTAAAAGTCACTTTGGGGAAATACCTTAATCAGGGTTGGGGTTGAGGGTGAGGGGAGGGAATTTTTGTCATTTGGTAGCAAACTGGCTTGGTTTTGTGTTTCTGGAGGTGAAGGTTTGTGTCCTTATTCTCTAGCATCTCAGCATTACTAAACTTAAGGATTCACACCTAAATTGACTACATGAGGCAGTAGCGAAAAAATGTTACATACAGAATTCACTTGTGCAATAAAAAAATTAGCCTACTGAACAGATTTTGGCTTTATAGAGAGCCTGTTATTTTCATAAATACCACAATGACTAAAATGGTATAAAACATGACATGGTAAGATAAAGACACAGCAACAAAGCATTTGACATGTTGATTCTTAATTTACCCACATGCCAGTGGCCTTGTGAAACCCTTTTATTAGATAGTATTGTAAAAAATTTTTAATACAAGGTTTTTCAAAAGTTTTCTTAGCCAACTTTGGTTGTAGTAAAGGTTATCGGAAACGAGCACTCTTCTACACACGTGTATGGGCAATTGGTTTTGTGAAATGATGGACTTGTATGCTGCAGAACTGTGAGCCTACACTAGCTACAGGTAGCAATGGGTGTTGTTCAGAGTTAAGATTCCTATACACATGGGATGGGTAAATGGGGATGATTTTTTTTTTAAATCATGGTTGCTCCAGTGGAGTTGGATTTAACACTTAGTGTATGTGGTGTGTCTTAATGCTCCTCAGCAAGTCTCTGAACCTGCTGATGCTTTCTGGAAACTTGCTGTGCCTTCTAAAAGCCAGTGATGGGTAGGCATTGCAATTGAACTGGGGCAACGTTTGTTTGCTTTGGAAAGGGCCACCTGTATCCGCATCACCACACTGGCTCTGCACAAATTTAGAACCTCTGGTTTGGTGCATGTCAGAGGAAAAATATTTCGACGGAGAGTCCATGCTGTGAAGAAAATCTTCAGGACAAATCCTGCTTTCCAGAGTCAAGTTCAACCTGATTTACATGACTCAGCGGCTGCTCCATCCAGTTTTTCTTGTATCAGTAACAACTTGCATCTTCCTGCAAGTTTAAAGGTGTTTTTTTGCCATTAACTTCATGTGTGAAGTATACTTAACTTTGTACATTGGATTATAGATAAGTAATCCTTAATGATTTTACAGGTAACAAAAGCTTCATAGACTTTAACATATAAAATATGCTTATGGAAATTAGGGTTTCTGCCAGAAGTCTAAAAACTTCACTGAGTCTAGGTACATCATTCTAAGTGAATGCGGATCACAAAGCTTATACTTGGATTGCAGAATATAGCCTCCCTTATTTTTGGTCACTTAAAATGGGTCTTTACCATATGAACCTGAAATTCCATTGAGCATTAAATGAGTTTACTAGAGATTCAGGTTTTTCTTAATGGTGATTTTGAGCTTATTTTGTATGCTCAACTAAAGATCACTGTAAGAGATGAGTGAACACAAATGTTTCATAAACGTTAATTAAGATTACCGACAAAAAGAGGTCTGTATTATAGGTTTAAAAACTCACTTTTAAAAGTACTTTTTTTGGTGGCAATTCATTATACTAAACTTCTCAGTTTCTTTTCATTCAGGCTCCTTCCTCAGAGAAGCTTCCTGTTATGTACCTTATGGATTCTATCGTGAAAAACGTTGGACGAGAGTATCTCACTGCCTTTACTAAAAATCTAGTTGCAACATTTATTTGTGTGTTTGAAAAGGTATATATTGCATTTAGAAACATTTGAATTTTTAAAAAATGTGTTCCTGATTAAATAAATACTTGCCTTTGTGTTGGGTTTTCTTGGGTGGTAAAATGTTTTATTCTCTTGGACATTTATCAAGTACCATGCTAAAGTTAGTGTTTTATGTTAGATATTTAACGCAGGTTCTAGGGGATTTACATTACCCATTTAAGACTGGACTGCTTTTAGGTGTGCAGAAAGATCTGAAACTATCAAGAATATTTCAAATTCCATTGTTTACATTCTTCGTGTTAGGTAGGGTGTTGGCTATTCCTATCTGGAAAAAAAATAATCCACCAGTGTGTCTCGACCTGTGATTGATTACTGAAATCTATGTGATTTTTTTTTCCTGGAAATGTTTTCTTTTGTTACTTTGTTCAAGTATGTTTTATGTGAATGTTCTAGGCATCTGTGAATAGTGGACTCGTTAATTGCCTTAGGTTATATTGGAAATAATTTTTATTACCTTAGTGTTCAAAGAAAGGCTTATTTGTTTCTATAGCTAGAGATGGAACATTCCTTTGATAACGTCGTATCTGGTAGTTTGGTAAATACAGGCATTATGTTGAGGAGGACCAGAGACTTGCTGAAGTAAGTCAGGCTTTATCTTTCACACTTACTAAAAGGGCAGTTATAAGATACTAAGGTTTAGAGATTGTTTGCTAACATAAAAAATTGGTAGTTCTTATATTTTAGATGTACTTGTGTTTAAAGAAAACCTATAGTTGGAGAATTTGGATTGTTTTGAAAGAACTCTTCAGTTATCAGATTTTACTTGTTTGTTAGAAAATGTAGTAGTTGTTTGAGTAGTTTTTTCCCCTTTAAGTTCCTACAGAAAAATACTGCCGAGTATATGCAGAAGTTGTTTGGAAAACTATTTCAGATTGTATTAAGGAGATTGTTAATAGTGTAACCTTTGCTAAATACTTCTTACCTGAGCCTGTAGCCTTAAGGAGAGGTTCACTTTGCTTTTATAGAAGTTGGAGAGCTAAACCAACCTCTTGGTTTCAGTTTTAGTATGTTCAAATTCATTTTGGTGTTTGGTAGAATACCTTCACTGAATTTAAGTAGGCCTTAACACTGCAGTCGATGAAAATGACCTTGTAGTAAATACAATTTTTAAAGACATAGGTATAGTCAAGGCTTTATTATCCTAAAGTTGAATACCTAATTCAGTTTTCCTAAGTATTAGGTTTCTCTGATGGCCAATTTTTAAGACATTGTTATGCCTACGTAAGCATGAGTAGTTGTTATATAAAACTAAAGCAAATCAGTGGGTAAGATTTTCAATTTTAATAATGAAGGTGCCTTCCACACCACAAATACCTTGTTCTTAGGGATCAACCATATTGTATTGCAGAAGATAGATTAGTGAAATAGTTTTGTCTTAATTTTAACTTTGTACTACCATGTAAATAAATTTAAGAAATTTAAGCCTCGCTCAGGTAAATTGTTTTCTAGTTTTACCTTTTTGTGCAGAGTAAGAATAACATTAGGAATGCTATATCAAACCCTAAAATTTGGAAACATTTGGTACTTTTTTTCAATGTGTCTTTCCTATTTGGTGACAAGCAAGTTCAAGAAGGTCCAGTAGTAATTTGTTTATTTGTCTGACTTTGCCACATCTGCATTCTGACCAGAAGGTACTTTGAGGTTTTTTTGAAGCACATGAGCATCTGCGGTCTGTATCTTCTTTGTCTTAGTAATCTCAAAGCCTAACTTACTGTAGGATTGCACTCTTGAAAGTACAAAGACTTGCCCAGTGGTTTGCTTTCATGAAGGCTAGATGACGATGACTTTAATTTTTCTAGTTGATTTTTTTGAGGGAGAAATTTATTTTACATTTACAAACCAAATATATCTTAAATAAATTTTTACTGTTGCATATATTCATGAATGAGCAGTATGAATGCTAAATGTGAAGTACAACAGGGATTGATGTAGCTTTATACTTAATATTTAAAACATTCTATAGTAACTTAACAAGCCATAGAATTGTTCTGTTGTTTTAGGTGGATGAAAATACTAGAAAAAGTTTATTTAAATTACGTTCCACATGGGATGAAATATTCCCATTGAAGAAACTTTATGCCCTGGATGTCAGAGTCAATTCATTAGATCCTGCTTGGCCTATTAAACCTCTGCCCCCCAATGTGAATACATCTAGCATCCATGTGAATCCTAAATTTTTAAATAAATCGGTAAGTTTTACGTAAATGGTATATAACTAATACTTTTAACTATCAAGTTTTGACTTTTCTAAAATTTCTTGCCAGAAAGAAATACCAAGAATATCCTGTGCTAAAACAGTTACAATTTTTTTTTTCCCTTCAGGTTCACAGTGCATTTAAAAATACATTCTTATTAGGTGTTAATGTAGTATGTTTATTTTGATTGTAAATTCCTGAACAGTTTTTTGTGTTCTTTTAAACATGATTGGCTGTTTAAAATTATAAAGGGTATTTATTAAGAGATAACCTGGTAATAATTTTTAGTTTCCTCTTAGCTTCCTTAGTTATGGTATATAGTTTTTAAAATAATAATTTTCTCTTATAGCCTGAAGAGCCTTCAACACCTGGCACAGTGGTCAGTTCCCCTAGCATCTCCACTCCTCCAATTGTACCTGATATACAAAAGAATCTTACCCAAGAACAACTAATAAGGCAACAGTTACTGGCAAAACAAAAACAATTATTAGAACTTCAGCAGAAAAAGCTGGAGCTTGAACTAGAGCAAGCTAAAGCACAACTGGTAAGTAGAGGAAATTTTCACTTTAAATATTTTAAGCATATCTTTTGATAGAGAAGTAATTATTTTGTATTTTAATTTTATTAACATTTTTATTAACACTTTTCCCACTTTTATTTCACAAATTATGGCTATTAGAGGAAATTTTCATATCCTTGTAAAACTACTTGAATATAAACTGTACACTATTTTCCTTCAAGTACTTTATTTTAAAAAATTTTTATTTATCGACTTTAGAAAGAGAGGAAGGGGGGGAGAGAGAGAGAAACATTGATTTGTTGTTCCACTTATTTATCCATTCATTGCTTGATTCTTGTATGTGTCCTGACCTGGGCAACCTTGGTGTATTGGGATGACGCTCTAACCAACTGAGGTGCCCAGCCAGGGTCCTCAGATACTTTTTATTGGATTGCTATCTTCTACGCTAACACCTTAGTTTTGTTACCAGTTATATCACGTGGATTAATATCAGACCAATATGGTAGGTATGCTGTGGCGAATGTTTTTACAGTTTTCTATCTTTTATGTGCTTATGCTTCATAAGCAGAAATCAGGTTCCTAGAAACCATCAAAGAAAAGCCATCAAAGAATTAAGGAGTCCAGGAAGACTACATGTTTATATGCACCATTGACCTTTTACTAAGTTATTTTACTTGGCACTTACTTGACAGTGAGGCGTTTTATAAGTTTATTATCAGTGCCACTTTTGGAGGAACTGAATTTTATAACAGAATTTAGCTGGGATAATTGACTCTTATGAATCTGGAGTGCAGTGATTTATTTAGCAGTTTCTTAGCATCAGTTTGGCTCAGAATCCTGAATAAGTGGGAAGTGGATATTTTTTCCAGTCTACCCAGAGATTATACTATAAAACCTCAAAGTAAAGTACTAGTAAGAAGTAAGAGGCCATGTAAGTATATGAATTTTCTCTTTTCACTTTAATCTCCATTTAAACTTTAGAAGTATACAATGTAAAAACAGCATTGAATAAATGGATGTATTGAATAAGCATATTCTTTAGGTTTCAATTTCTTGATAAATAATTTGCATGTTTTACAGTGTTAATATGAACATTTACTTTGTATTTCAGGCAGTTTCTCTTAGTGTTCAGCAGGAGACATCCAACTTAGGTCCTGGATCTGCACCATCTAAACTACATGTTTCACAAATTCCTCCTATGGCAGTTAAAACTCCCCATCAGGTTCCTATGCAACCTGAGAAAAGCCGTCCAGGTCCATCCTTACAAATTCAGGATTTGAAAGGAACAAACCGGGATCCTCGTCTTAATAGGATGAGTCAACATTCTTCTCATGGAAAAGATCAAAGTCACAGAAAAGAATTCCTGATGAACCCATTAAACCAATCTGATATTAAGACAAGTAAAACTATACCCTCTGAAAAACTAAATTCATCCAAACAAGAAAAAAATAAATCAGGTGAAAAAACCAAGAAAGAACTTGACCAATTAGATTCTAAATCTAAATCTAAATCTAAGTCACCATCACCTATGAAAAACAAATTATCCCACACAAAAGACTTGAAAAATCAAGAATCTGAATGCCCAAGAGTGTCTGATATGAGCAAGAGAGATCCAAGATTAAAAAAACACCTTCAGGATAAGACTGATAGCAAAGATGATGATACAAAAGAGAAGAGAAAAACTACAGAAAAAAAGGATAAAGATGAGCATATGAAATCATCTGAACACAGACTGGTTGGAAGTAGAAATAAAATTGTTAATGGCATTGTACAAAAACAGGATACAATAACAGACGAATTGGAAAAACAGGGAACGAAACCAGGGAGATCAAGTACTAGAAAGCGATCAAGATCGCGATCCCCCAAGTCTCGGTCACCAATTATACATTCTCCTAAGAGAAGAGACAGGCGGTCACCCAAACGAAGGCAAAGGAGTATGTCTCCAACCTTGACACCCAAACCTGGAAAGATTCGCCAGTCGGGATGTAAACAGTCACATATGGAAGAATTTATGCCACCTTCCAGGGAAGAAAGAAATGCTAAAAGAAGTACTAAACAGGATGTTCGAGATCCAAGACGAATGAAAAAGACTGAAGAGGACCGACCACAGGAAACTGCAAATCAGCATTCTATGAAATCAGGCACTGAACCGAAAGAGAATGTAGAAAATTGGCCAAGTTCCAAGTCCACCAAAAGATGGAAATCTGGTTGGGAAGAAAATAAAAGGTAGGATGTTCACATTTTTTAATCATGTAGAATAATAAGTACATTTTAAAGTACAGTACAGTACTAACTTACAAATTGGATAATGTTCACTGGGTGCTAAAATTTGTGCTTTATTTTTCCATTTAACTCTTAAACCCCTATTATAGGTTAAATACCATCATTATTCCTATTTTACAGATAAGGAAAGTGAAGTTAAGAAAGGTTAATCTACCAAAGGCTGCACGTCTAGGGCATGGAAGAATTAGAATTTATATCTGATTTTCCTGACTTCAGATCTTGTGCTCTGAATCATTTAATTAACTTTTATGATGACTTATATTCATGTTAACCAGATCCTTTGAAAAGGATTCTTAAGTATGGTCCTGAGTATTAAGAAAAGTTTATGAAGTAACGTAACTGCTTTTATGGTTTTCAGCATACAACAGGGTGATGAACATAGTAAATCTCCTCATCTGAGACATAGGGAAAGCTGGTCAAGCACTAAAGGAATCTTGTCACCTCGAGCCCCAAAGCAGCAGCATCGACTAAGTGTAGATGCCAATCTTCAGATTCCTAAAGAGTTAACTCTTGCAAGCAAAAGAGAATTACTTCAAAAGGTAGTTATCATGATCCTATGTAATCATTATTCTCTTTGTCTAAGTATTTTTGTAAGTTTTATTTATATATAAAATACTTGATTTCCTTTTATTACCCCATGCAGACGAGTGAACGTTTAGCATCTGGTGAAATTACACAGGATGAGTTCCTTCTTGTTGTGCATCAAATTCGACAGCTATTTCAGTATCAAGAAGGTAAACATAGATGCAATGTACGCGATAGTCCTACAGAAGAAAATAAAGGTGGATTAAAAAAGAAACCTCTCTTATCTGATGCTGAATTAACCTACTATGAACATAAAGCAAAACTGAAAAGGACACAGGTTCAGCATTCATTTCCAAGACTTGATCTCTTAGATCCTGATATTTTTGACTACCCTTTGACTGATGCCTTGTTGTCTGGAATAGAATGTGAGCCATCCAAAAGTAAACATGCAAGTAGGAATAGTGGAGCACAGTTTGACAGAAAAGAACAATTTAGTGAAAGAGCAAGACGTCTTTCTCCTATATCTGGGAGTCGTACTTATGCTGAGAATCTTTCACCCCATGAGGGCCGGAGAAGACATGACGAGCAAGTCTCTGCTAAAGGTAGAAAGTTAAATCAGATTATGCCTATTGAATCACACAGCAGTGAAGGGAAAATAAACAAGCTAAGTGGGGATGGATTTCTGTGACTGTTAAGACTACCTTTTTCTGTTTTGATTTGTTTTTTTCCCTCACAGAGAAGGGAGAGAGCTAATACTTAAAAAACCAATTCTGTGTCAGGTACTTTACTAGGTTCTTTATATATGTAATCTTAATTTAATCCTCACAACAACCCAATGAAATATATATTACCCCATTTTACAGATAGGAAATAAGACCAGAGAGGTTAAATAACTTGGTCTCAAAATCAAATAATTAGTAAGTTGACAGAATGGGGATTTTTTTTTACCCGGGTGTGTTTGACCTGGAGGGCATCCTTTCACCTGTTGCTTGGTGTTGTCTTTTTTCCTCCCCTCTAAGTGAGATAGTTATGGATATTTTTGGATAAACATTTACATGAATATAGGAAGACTTTAAGATAATTTTATATAAATTCAGGTTCAGGGAAAATAATTTTTTTTTCTTTTTAAAAGGTGTACGAGAAGAGCAGAGATCACCATTCAATGATCGTTTTCCACTTAAGCGACCTAGATATGACGATTCAGATAAACCATTTGTAGATAGCCCAGCATCACGATTTGCCGGCCTTGATACAAATCAGCGACTTACAGCTTTAGCTGAAGACAGACCATTATTTGATGGACCTAGTAGGCCATCAGTAACCAGAGATGGCCCAACCAAGATGATTTTTGAAGGACCTAATAAATTAAGCCCTAGAATTGATGGACCTCCTACACCAGGTTCTCTTCGGTTTGATGATCGGTCACCTGGACAGATGGGGGGAGGTGGCCCTTTGAGATTTGAAGGACCACAAAGTCAGCTAGGAGGTGGGTGTCCTTTGAGATTTGAAGGTCCTCCAGGACCAGTAGGGACACCTTTGCGGTTTGAGGGGCCAATTGGTCAAGCAGGTGGAGGTGGTTTTCGGTTTGAAGGTTCCCCTGGTCTGAGGTTTGAGGGATCTGCAGGTAGTCTAAGATTTGAAGGACCAGGGGGCCAGCCTGTGGGTGGTCTCAGGTTTGAGGGACACCGGGGTCAACCTGTGGGTGGTCTGAGGTTTGAGGGACCTCATGGTCAGCCTGTGGGTGGACTTAGATTTGATAATCCCCGAGGTCAGCCTATAGGTGGCCTTAGATTTGAGGGAGGTCATGGTCCATCAGGACCTGCAATTAGGTTTGATGGACCTCATGGTCAGCCAGCAGGTGGGATCAGATTTGAGGGCCCTTTGCTACAGCAGGGAGTTGGGATGAGGTTTGATGGCCCCCATGGTCAGTCAGTAGCTGGTCTGAGGTTTGAAGGACAACATAATCAACTTGGTGGGAACCTTAGGTTTGAGGGTCCACATGGTCAACCAGGAGTTGGGATCAGGTTTGAGGGACCTTTAGTCCAACAAGGAGGTGGAATGAGGTTTGAGGGTCCTGTGCCAGGAGGTGGCCTGAGAATTGAAGGGCCTCTGGGTCAAGGTGGTCCAAGATTTGATGGTTGTCATGCTTTAAGGTTTGATGGGCAGCCAGGTCAGCCATCACTCTTACCACGATTTGATGGACTACATGGTCAACCAGGTCCTAGATTTGAAAGGACTGGTCAGCCAGGCCCACAGAGATTTGATGGACCACCCGGACAGCAGGTTCAACCAAGATTTGATGGTGTGCCTCAAAGATTTGATGGTCCACAACACCAGCAAGCATCAAGGTTTGATATTCCCCTTGGTCTTCAAGGCGCACGATTTGACAATCATCCTTCACAAAGGCTTGAATCAGTTTCTTTCAACCAGACTGGTCCGTATAATGATCCACCTGGCAATGCTTTTAATGCCCCGTCCCAAGGACTGCAGTTCCAAAGACATGAACAAATATTTGATTCACCTCAAGGACCAAATTTTAATGGACCACATGGCCCTGGAAACCAGAGTTTCTCCAATCCCCTTAACAGAGCTTCTGGACACTATTTCGATGAAAAAAATCTTCAGAGTTCTCAATTTGGAAATTTTGGCAATTTACCTGCTCCAATAACTGTAGGAAATATTCAGGGATCTCAACAGGTAAGTCTTGCAGTTACTGCAAAATTATGTTTTGTGGAGATAACCATTTTTAATGTTTCTAGGGTTTGAGGAAGGTTTTCAGGAGCTAGTTTATTCTATGGATTGGAATATTTTTAATGTATTTCAAAACCCCACGTACTAGGGAAGTGGGAAGAAAGTCTTGGGGCTGAAATTTGCAGTTTAAATCCAAAATTGATTTTCACTCTTTGAGTATCTAGGAGAAATCTCTCCCCTACCCCCACCCCTGTCTCCGCCTCTGTCTCACACACACTTTTTTTTTTTTAAGTAGACTTTATTTTTTATAGGAGCTTTAGGTTCACAATAAAATTCTGCTGTGAAGTACAGATATTTGCTATGTACCTCTTGCCTTGAAACACATGGATCCCTCCCCATTATGGTTTTTTGTTTGTTTTAGGCTTTAAAGCTGGTAAAATATTACACAGTTGTGAGGTTGTTCTCTAGATCTCTGTTACATTGTAGAACTGTGAACTCTTAATAAGCTTTAAAGTAACCATAGAGATAAGCTTTAAAGTAACCATAGAGCTTATTTTTTAGACTGGTTTTTTAGAACGTCCTTAGTCTTAAGAAAATAAAATTGTCCGAGCTTTTATGGTCTGATTTTTTTTCTTTCTTTTCGCCACTTTTCCAGTCATTCTAGTCAAATAGAATTATTTGACATTAATATCACCATAGCAAGCCTGTGGCTTGCTTCCCAAATTTATTCATTTTATTACCTAAACATGTGTAGTCACCTCTTGGTATTCTTTTGCTCTTGTTCTGCATATATTTTAAAATGCATTTTGAAATAATTTTAAAGCAATGTGCTTACAATTTGTGATTAATTCAGTTGATATTTATTTAATGACTACTTATGCTTGCCTGCTAGCAAAATTATCCTGGGCTAAATTTATTTTTTTTCCAGTTGCTGACACTTTCTGAGTAGGACAGTATCATTTTGTGCTAGTAACATTGTATAGAAGAAAATGTAAAGCAAGTAGGATTTTACAGCACTTTATAAGCATTAGTGATAGAAAGTACTCTTCTGTTGATATCCAACAGTTTGAAATAATAATCATCCTGCCTAGTTAAATTTACTCTATTGTATGTTCTTAAAGGAAATGATACTGTTATTGACAAATACTCTAGAATGGGACTTGACTTAGTTTTGCTTCCCACATTATACAGAATTGGTGGGGTTTTTATTATGTAAACATACCGCTGAAAGTTCACATGGATACTGAACAAGGTTTATGAATGGATGTTTGTTTACATACCAGCAACATGTAGAAGTGTTACCTCACTCTAGAGTACAAGTACAGTGTTTGTATGCCTATACATTACTTTTCTCATGACTGTTTTACTTCTCAACATCCGCTTGATGTCTTTTACAATCTACTTTGTAACCCAAAGTATAATGGTCAAGCAAGACGATCACAAAGGAGTTCAGATTGCTAATTAAAACAAGCTTTCGACACAGGTCACATCTCTGGGTGTCAGTTCTCCTATTTATGAGAGAAAGCACCAGCAAGGTAAAGTGATTTGTGTGAGGTTACACAGCTAGTTGGTGGCTATCTTGTGTTTGCATGTGATGTCTTAAAGTGATATCTTAAATTTTTCAAAGAGGCTTCACATCCATTCTCAGTTCTTTATAATTCTATGAAACGGATTCAGGAGGGTATTATTCATTTTTGTAGAAAGTCTAGAATTGAAGGGACCAGTCAGGTTATACTTGTAAATCTTTATTATCATAGAAACCAAGCCTTATGATATATGTGACTATTTTTATGTGATTAGAATGTTAAAGTTTTACTTAAAATATGGAAAGGATGTTCTTAAAACTAAGGTTTCTCTTAAAGGTTCTGACTGGTGTTGCTCAGCCAGTACCATTTGGCCAAGGACAACAATTTTTACCAGTTCATCCACAAAACCTTGGAGCATTTGTTCAGAATCCTTCAGGTATGTACTTTCTAAACTTTGTGTTCTTCAAAAGACAAATAATTATTGTCTTTTTGAATAGCTACCTTATCGATTTTAAAAATTGACAGTGTTGAGAAGGCATATGTGATTTCGAGAAATTTAATCTGGCTGGAATGTGTTATTTTCTTTCTGGGTTTATGTTGTAGATATGTGTTCACATTGATTCTATTTACAACTAGAGATGGTTAATCAGGAGTAGCAATCCAGTAAAAATAACAGGAATGAAACCTATTGGGTACAAGCTGGAAAGTGGGATAGGAGTGTAATACTTGTGCTGAAATGAAATAAATGACAAACCTCAGAAATCTCAATTATTTGATATTTTGAGTTTTTGTTTTGCGTGTATGTGTGTGATGATCCAATAACCATTAAGTAAATACTGGGTACATTGCCTTATAAAGTTGATCCATTCATGTGTTTTTTATGGGCACTTAAATAATTATACCCAACATGTTAAAAGAGTAGAAAAAACTTCTGTGATTCCCTAGCTAGCTCCCATGATAAGTGCCTTTGTTACTGTGTGGTGAAGCGTAACAATATTGTTATGAATAAATAACAATATTGGATGCAAGGACTTTAAAAATGAATTTTAGTATGTGAAAAATAGGAAGTATAAATTGTGGTGGTTTATAAAATAACTGTGAAGTTAATGTATTGAAAACTGGCCCACCAAGTCATAGTGATACTTGCTTTATTTTTTAATCTTCAGAAAAAGCATACTCTAGTATGGCAGTATTCAGTTTACAAATTTAGGGAGTTGTCTAAAACTTTTGATGTAGCTAGGAAAGGAAAGTCTTAGCCAAGTTCTAGTTTACTCATTATATCTTAAACTGGGTCATCATAAGACATTTATTCAATTAATTTGAAAGCTTTTTGTTTTTAATTTCTAGGTTGACCATTAGGATTAATTAGTTTTGTTTTGTTTTTTAAGATTTTATTTATTTATTTTTAGATAGAGGAAGGGAGAGAGAGGGAGAGAAACATCAATGTGTGGTTGCTTCTTGTGTACCCCCTACCGAAGGCCTGGCTCGCAACCCCGGCATGTACCCTGACTGGGAATCAAACCCGCGACCCTTTGGTTCGCAGGCAACTGCTCAATCCGTTGAGCTGCACTAGCCAGGGCAGATTAATTAATGGTTTTTTTTTTTTTTTTTTTTTTTTTTTTTGGTGTCATTGTAATGAAAGGGAAGGAAAGAATTTGGAATCTAAAGTCATAAGACCAGGCTTAGAATCTCCACTCTGCTATTTCATGGATGGGCAGGATATAAGTAAATATCCTCTCTTGGCTTCAGTTTCTTTCTCTGTAGACAGAATATGATAAAAGTTATGATTTGCCTAGAAAATTTTGTATAAGAGAATCAAATGAGATTGTATATGCAAAAGTACCTTGTAATTTGTAAAGTGCTATATTGTACTTTTCGTTGGAGTTCAGATTTTCTTGTTGAGTAGAGAATTTCAGGTATTGCATTTGGTGTGCAGTTTTTTGAACAAGTAGTGTATATAGTGCCAGATACCTCAGTGCATTATAGTTATTAATTCATTTAGTTCTCATGACAACCTTAGATAGGAACAATTACTGTTACCCTTTTACAGGTAAAGGAAACTGGGGCACATATAAGCAATGTGATCGTGTCACACAAATAGAATGTGAGATTTTTAGTTAGAATACCAAGGAGTCTGGTTCTGTGGTTCATGCTTTTGATCATTGAACTTGGCAATCTGCAGACATGTGAATGGCTGGTTACCACTCTAAGACATATAGATACCTAATTCTAATGAAATGGAAATGTTGAACTAGTGTGTGAAATGCTATCGTTATGGACTGTCAGGGTTGATTTATTCATTCATACATGTATTCAGACATTTCATTTCAACAGACATTAATTAAGCCTACTGTGTCCCAGCATTGTGCTAAGTGTGAAGAGTATGCAGTGGTTAGGAACAGGGATTATGTATATTGTGGATGTGAATTGAATTTCTTCTCACAAAGAGGAATTTTTAGTAGTTCACAAGTTTTTCTAGAGGTGTAGTGAGATGCATGGTAGTAACATACAAATACATTAAAATATTTTTATAGTTGAGTGAAAGGATCATAATTAGATCAGTGCTTAACAAAATATGTAATTGGATTGACTCCTCATCAGTGAGCTTAAGGAGAAGATTATTGTCCTTTTGTCATTTATTTAAATTATTGAAGCTTTAATAAGCCTCACACCTGTTTAACAAGAACCTGAGCTGCTTTGCAAGGGTAGTAATTCAGCAAAGGGCAGAGGGCAGGTATACTCTGAACCACATGGGTCATCTTTTTGCATTAGTTTTCCTGAGTAGTCATGGCAGGGGGAGGAGTATTTCCACTTAGGCTCTGGGTATTTTTTTTCCCCAGTATGGTTTGAAGATGAGGATTAGAAAATTAGATGTTTGGAAA
Organism: Micronycteris hirsuta; assembly: GCA_004026765.1. Taxonomy (NCBI): domain Eukaryota; kingdom Metazoa; phylum Chordata; class Mammalia; order Chiroptera; family Phyllostomidae; genus Micronycteris; species Micronycteris hirsuta. Next base: position 110,355 of record PVJI01002893.1, read on the forward strand.
TAGAGGTGGTGTGTTGCATTGCATAGAAGGGAATATGAGTATGAAGTATCAGTGTTTTTAGTATTTGTCCTAGAATATATTAAGATAAAAAGTTCATTTTAGGAGCTTTTGAGATAATTTATAGTCACCCTTAACAAGAGTGTACAGAATTTATGGTTTGATAGACATCCTGAAGAAAACTTTGAAAATGCTTAGTATAATTTACACCTTTAGGTTCTAGTTTCATTTGAAGGGTGTTATTTTTCTTTAAAGGAGCCCTTCCTAAGGCATACCCTGATAATCATCTCAGTCAGGTGGATGTAAATGAATTATTTTCAAAACTGCTTAAAACAGGAATTCTCAAATTGTCCCAGCCTGATTCAGCTACAACACGTAAGTATGTTTCCGTACTTCATCTACACAAAGCTCTATTAAGTTACAAAGATATATGATATGATACAATATTAAATTATGATAAAAGTTCTTAATAATTGAATTCTTAGGCATACTCTTTATTTTTTGAAAATCTAATAGAATTGATTTATAATAATTCTTTTTAAGTTTTCTAAGGTAGAATTATTTTTGTAGTGGACATTGTTTTAATTGACTAACATTATTGATGCAGATAATGTACAGACTTTTTACTAGTTATTCTGTATTAGTTTTTAAAAATAATTTGAATATCAATGAACTAAAATTTTGTGAAATTGACTTTTAAAAACCTAATATTACTTATCAGAATAAAGAATTGTATTAGGTTTCTTGGCCAGTAAATAAATATAAAATTACAAACACTGAATAGACAAGATAGGCTTCTCTTTTGCTTATAACACTGTTGTATTCCCCTATAAATAATAAATGGAGACTGGTATTGAGAAATTGGTATATATTTTTTTTCAATTGAAGAAGTAAATGAAGTTGCTGCTCAGCCTTCCACTGAAGAGGAGGAAGATCAAAATGAAGATCAGGATGTTCCAGATCTTACCAATTTTACAATTGAAGAATTGAAACAGTATGTAATCTAATTTTCTTCCTAATTTTCTAAGATTAAAAGGACAGTGATTTTTACTAACAGTGGACAGTATTATTAGTGCTATTAATTTTACCCCTCTTACTGTTTTTAAAATTTAGGGATCCTGTTTTCTTTTTTTAATGTTGTAAACTATATATAACATAAACTTTAGGAAGCCTGTTTAAATCTTCTTTTAAAATATGTCTGCTGCGCCCTGGCTGGTGTAGCTCAGTGGATTGAGCGCGGGCTGGGAACCAGAGGATCCCGGTTCGATTCCCAGTTGGGGCACATGCCTGGGTTGCGGGCCGGGTCCCCAGTGAGGGCCATGTGAGAGGCAACCATACATTGCTGTTTCTCTCCCTCTCTGTCTCCCTCCCTTCCCCTCTCTCTAAAATAAGTAAAATAAAATCTTAAAAAAAAAAAAAAAATGTCTGCTGCACAAATATTTAGGAGATCCTAAATGTCTATTTTTTTCAAATCTGTGCTTGGAACAACAGATACAGGGAGTTTAAATATTAGGTATTGATGATCACTCATTTTCCTTTTCATTTTCATCTTCCCTTAATCCTCATTATTTTTTTATTGATATTCTTACACTTATTATGATAAAGAAAATTAGATTTTTATAGTCTAGTATTTCAAAAATTAAAAAATCTATTTCTACTTTTTAAGTAATGCATGTTCATTGTGGACAGTAGAAAATACAAATGAAATCAAGAAAATAAAATTACCTACAATTCCCACTTTATTGATAACAGTGTTAACCTTTGTTGCATATTTTTTCATAAATTTTTTATTGCCTAATTTACAAAAAACATCTAAAGCTACTTTATGGATTCCTTATGTCTTTATGAGTACTTAATTTAAAAATAGAATAGCTAATGGTTTTCACTCTTTTAAAATCAATATTTTTAACATAATAGTTTCACATACTAAAGTTTTGTAATGAAAGGCTTATAATAAAGGCTTGCATTAAAGATGGCATCCCTTTTTCCTAGTACTACTCTTCACCCAGAGGCAACAATTTTTTTAACTCTTTTTTTTGTATGGTTCCTAGCATTTACTTTTACATTTTTAAAAGATACATATATGGTGGTGCAAAAGAGGTTTACAATTGTCAGTATGTGAAACACCAAGAGTTTATTCTTGTATTATTATTTGTTAGTTACAGTACTGTTTTCCATATGAATAACTGTAAATCTCCTTTTGCCTAACCCTGTATTTTTCTGATACATCACATTTCTTGATTTATCACATTTAGAAATCTTGACCTTTTTTAAAAAAGATTTTATTTATTTATTTTTAGAGAGGGGGAAGGAAAGGAGAAAGTGAGGGAGAGAAACATCAATGTGTGGTTGCCTTTCACACGCTCCCTACTGGGGACCTGATCCTCAACCCAGGCGTGTGCCCTGACTGGGAATTGAACTGGCGACCCTTTGGTTTGCAGGCTGGCACTCAATCTACTGAGCCACACCAGCCAGGGCAAAATCGTACTTTTTGAATGTGAAGATTTAGCTGTCTCCTTTACTGTTCTGCCAGCTTTCTCCCATATAGTTATATAACCATTTTTTCATTAAATCATTCAGTATTAATATGATAACTCTAATATTTTATTTGCTGATACACAATGTACTAGTGTACTGTCCTTTGCTTTATTCTACTATTTAAAAAATTGTTTGGAGTTTCTAACTGCCCTGCTTGTGGATTTCCTTGGTCTTTATACAATTTATTTCCAAAAAGGGAGTCCAGAAATTTAAAAATGATTTGCTGACCTGTTTCCCATTAGTCTTCTAATTTTTCTTTTAATACATGCAGTTACTATTCTTCTGTACCTCTTCAATATTCTTTAGATCAGGGTGGAACAGTTGAGTTACTGAGAAGTTCAAAGATCTGGAGAGGTGAAATCCGATTATTGTGCCATATCCACCTGCTGTGTCCATTTTGATATTGACACTAGTCTCAGAACAGGCCAACTGTTGCTTTATTAGTTAGTTCATGGTCATTCTGTTTTTGGTCAAAAGGAAATAAGTAACTGGGCCAGGTCTGTTAATATAGGATAGACTGCATGTGCCAAAATTTACCAAAGATAAGGAAAATTTACCAAGGAAAAGGAGGGTCACTAATAAATATTAGAAAATAATATTGATCTTTGGGTATTACCAGCCAGCTCTTGACTGAAATACTATTTCATCACATAATAATGGCCTCACCATTAGTAAAATACAGAAAACTGAAATATTTGTAACTGCCTTTTTTAAAAATCCTTTAAGCCAAGTTATCAAAACTAAAGATTATTTCTCTTTTTCAAAATAGACGTTATGATAGTGTTATAAATCGACTGTACACTGGTATTCAGTGTTACTCTTGTGGAATGAGATTTACAACATCACAGACAGATGTATATGCAGATCACTTGGACTGGCATTATCGGCAAAATAGAACTGAAAAAGACGTTAGCAGAAAAGTCACTCATAGACGTTGGTACTACAGTTTAACAGTACGTAATTCATATGTCTCTGAATTGTCTTCTACCCTTTAAATTTTATCATTGTAAAAGTATGTTAGTTTAAGTAATTGCTGAGATCTAACTTCTGAATTTTTAAAAATATTTGACCCCTAGTATATAGGAGTTTTTTTAAATAAAAGAAGTTAGAACAGTATGTATTTGCTTTTTGTTGACTTTAGAATAGGACACAGATTTCTTCTAGGCCTAAAATTCCAAGTTGCTGTGACTGATTTTTAAAAAATAACTATACTGTTTACTTATCATGTTTAAATTAGTAGCTGTAACTGTAGCGGTAATAGAAACTTAATATTAAGGTCTTAATTGTAATTAGTTGCCTTATGTTGTCTATTAGTTATGGGCCTCAAAGAGAAGGCATAATTATGAGTAGTATTAAAGTATGTTGTAGAAGACTGTACTCTTACCTTTAAATAACATTATATTGAAGATACTCAGTAAAAGTTTAGGAACAATGAAAATATTCTTCTTAAATCAACTCCTTTTAAGGACTGGATAGAATTTGAGGAAATAGCTGATCTGGAAGAACGTGCAAAAAGCCAGTTTTTTGAAAAGGTGCATGAAGAAGTTGTGCTCAAAACTCAGGAAGCTGCTAAGGAAAAGGAGTTCCAGAGTGTACCTGCAGGGCCAGCTGGAGCAGTTGAGGTAAGAGAAGAATGCTAAATATTTGACCTCTGGTCATGTCACTTATTTTAAGTAACTGATCATAAACATACCACTTTATTTACATCCCTCTTTCAGTGATTTTTTTTTTTTTTAAAGATTTTATTTATTTATTTATTTTTTTTAGAGAGAGGGGAAGGGAGGGAGACAGAGAGGGAGAGAAACAGCAATGTATGGTTGCCTCTCACATGGCCCCCACTGGGGACCTAGCCCGCAACCCAGGCATGTGCCCTGACGGGGAATCGAACCGGGACCCTCTGGTTCCCAGCCCGTGCTCAATCCACTGAGCTATGCCAGCCAGGGCCCTCTTTCAGTGATTTTAAGATTTCTTCATTTGATCTTAGCCAGAAGGCCAAAAAGCAAATTTTTTTTTTTTTTTTTTAAGATTTCTTGTAAGCTTTACTCATCAGGTGTACTCTATGATCTGGCTTTGGGTTTTATAACCAGTGTAGTTATTATATCAGTGAACAACAGCAGTGCAATGTTACCTGTTTTTGCATGGAAGAATGCAAAATTCTTAGAAATTATTTTGTATCAGTATTACATAGGGAACATTGTTTAAACTTTCAGGAAACTCAAGTTCCTTCCTCCATTTTATGTTTATGTGTTTTTACTTAATGTGTCCTATTACTAAATTTCATTTTATATGATTCTATTTTAGAGTTGTGAAATCTGTCAAGAACAATTTGAACAATACTGGGATGAAGAAGAGGAGGAATGGCATTTAAAAAATGCTATTAGAGTAGATGGAAAGGTAATTTTTCAGTTTTTTATAAGAAGTTTTAAGATTTGTTTGCTTTTGTTTTTGGTAGGAGTAGCTCACCACTTTTGACAGAAATGCTTTCGGTTTTAATATAAAAGGTATTTCTGTGTTTGAGTTGGAAGGGATCTTAGCAATCATCTGGTTCTGTACTCATTTTATATAAGAGGTTGCATAACTAGTTAATGATAAACACAGGAGTAGAGGTCTTATGAATTTAGTATTTCTGCCTAACCAGTTTTGATTCTAAATTTGTATTTCATCGTCAAAACTATTAATGTCTTCAAAACCTACCATGTTATCTACTTAAATATAGCAAGCTAAGCTCAAAGAGAAATCAGGATGAAAAATTTTTTATCCATATTTGTGACCAAATGATTTTTGTTTCCTTTTCGAAGATAGTTATCTTCTGGTTTAATTTAGAAAATCTTATTAGAATAGCCATTAGAAATGAATATACATGTGTATACCTACTTTTCTCTTTTTGCTTCAGATTTATCATCCATCATGTTATGAAGATTATCAAAATGTAAGTTCTTTTTGGTTACTGTTCTTATTTACATTAATAAATTTTATTTTTTGCATCAGAGCAATATTGTTATTTTAATTTTGAGATATTGAACTGATTTTGTGTTTTGATACAGCATTTAGGTTGTTCATTAAATATTGGTGCTAGATATAATCTGATGTAAAATTTGAAATTTCTGCATTATTCCTTGCATTCCATTCACTTCAATATTGATGATGTCTTTTACTAGAGTAGTCATAGAGAAATGTGAAGGAAACTGAAAGAGAAGGATCATGATCGGAAATAGGTTTCTGGAATTATGGGTAGCATTTACTACTTTTTTTCTTACATACTTCACTCAGCCATGTAATATTAGGAATAATTTTTAAGTGATCACACATGAAATCTGAAAAAGGTATCAGTCTGTCTTAGAAATTCAAAATTTTTTTGTAGAGTGACCACGTTTTAAAAACTAAACAGTGGAACACATTGCCTTTCAAAGAATAGTTGTTCCATGGGTTCAAAAGGCAGTTTGGTAAATATGTGTAGATCATCAAAAGACTAGACTTTGTAGAATGTTTTGAGGGTATGTGGAGCTTTTAGAAATCCCGTTTAAAATTAGGAGTCACAAAAATCCCAGGATTTGTAGGGATTACCATCTGTGTGAGGTTAACTACAGAAGCATATCTAATCAACCTCTTTTGGCCTTTTGTTGGTTGCTGCTTTTCTCAGCTCATTGCTGAGTGTATGTTAAATGCTTAATAGTCTGCCTTTATGGCATGTTTTGTAGGGAAGCAAGCATGTTTGTTTCTTTGCCCATATAAGGGTCTTATAGAACTGTCATTTAATGTGATGCTTGAGCTTTAATCAGTACTTATAGGACTTTTCATTTTGTAGACATCTTCATTTGATTGTACACCATCTCCCAGCAAGACACCAGTTGAAAACCCTTTGAACATTATGTTGAACATTGTCAAAAATGAATTGCAGGAACCCTCTGAAAGTCCCAAAGTTAAGGAAGAACAAATCGATACCCCACCAGCTTGTACAGAGGAAAGCATAGCAACACCCACTGAAATTAAAACAGAAAATGATACAGTTGAGTCAGTTTAAAATAAAATGAGAAAGGTATGTTTTTCTTTTTTAAAAAAGCTGCTGTTGGATCTAGAAGGTGAAGAATTTATGTATATATAGTCATATCTATATAAATTGTGCAGCTGAGGCAGGGCCTTCAGCTATCATTTGGTTAATAAATACATTTTAGTATTTGCATTTCCTACTGCCTGCACAGTTTCAGGTGCTTGTCGTGTGAAAGTTCTGTAGATGTGTGCAAATTTAACAAAATGAAATTGTATGTGTAAAAATGTACGATTTTCACTTGTGAAACTGTAAATTATAAATAAAAAATATTTTTGCTATCCATGGAGTGTAATATTTATGCACACCATCAAATAAAGAGTGTTTCTGTACTTTTTACTGGGTGAAAATGGAATTAAACAGCAACCTCAACATAAGATTTTTTCCTAGTAGCTCCCATGATTAAGGAAGCAAAGTCTTTAGTTTTATTCTTCAAAAGGGGGTTGTGAGAGCACTGTAGGACTTTTCTCAAATAGAAAAGCCAAATTTGAACTGAAATATTTTAAAAAACAAAATAGGACATATTTGCATATATATATCTCCAGCTTTAGAGAACCATCCAGATGTCCATTTTTGAAGAGTATCTAATGAAGCAACTTTTATTCTTGAACTTGGACACTGATGCCATCAAACAGTTAACAAATGTTTAAGTACTAAAGGTGATTCTTTTTTTAAATGACACTTCAAATTTGTCATAATTTAATGCAGTGAACATACTTCTATTTTAAGTTACAGGGGGATCTGTAAGAATGTTCATTTGAAACATGGTTAACTTTTATCATTTGTTGGTTTTGACTGAACTAGATGAATACCATGTTAATATCTCATACATGTAATAAATAGGATGAAGAAACTTTGTTTTTGTCTCTTTATTTCTTGAACGGCTTCAGATTGTGACTTTTCATCAGCTTTAAAACATGAAGTGACACTTAACGAGCCAAGCACTCAAAGATGCAACATTGATCTTTCCTGCCTCCTTTTGGAGGAGTTAGGCATATGTAACGATGAAAATCAGTTTGTTGAGTACTATGTGGTGGGCATTGACAAGCATTTTACATGTATTTTCTCTGGTACTTAAAAAAATAATCCTGCACTGTAAATGGTACAACTTAGAAAGTTGTAGAACTAGAATATGAACCTGGCTTTTAAATTTCTACAATTTAAAAAAGTACCCTAAGATAAATGCTAGGATAGAAGAAATAGGCACACCAAACTACCTGGAGATGGCTAAGCTAAGTTTTGAGAGATAACTGGGACTGGAGTCCACATTTGTACGAAGGGTATCTATGGAGAATGAACTGCAAATGTAAACAATGTGTTTTCAAAAATTAATTTTTATATGGTTAAAACCCAGTTATGTACATAATCTTGGTCATGTTAAGGAGTTTGTATTACACTGATGACCACAGCAGCCACTAGAAATTTTAAACGAGTAATAATATCCTATCTGCATCTTGGCTTTTTCTTTAATAGAATCAAGTGAATAAAATTTTAGAGGTTTTCAAATGCTATAGAGAGCTCTAGTAAAAAACAGGTTAAGTGTCCACTGTACTTGAGTTACAAACACCATGTGGTAGCTGAACTTTTGAATATACGTGAACAGTCATGGAAGAAATGCTGGAATCTGAATCCAAAAATGTAAAGTTTTCTGCTGTGACTTTTGGAGAAAGCCATCAGTTTTTATGAAATGCTTAAAAGTATGTGACAAGACATTCAAACCTACTTATACCTGTATAGAAAAAGAGGTGCCTGGGGAACAAACATTTAGATTTATAGAAAGGTGAGAGAATACTACTGAAGTAGTGTGAGTGAGTGGTGACAAAATAGTTAAGAGCTAATCTTAAAAAATTTAACTGAAGAGATTTGTGGTTAGAATGAGATGAATAGGAGACATTAGCATGCTAAGTTAGCTTATGGGAGTCATAGGTTAAAGAGAGACATGACTGCCACTTGGAGCTGTAAAGAGACTCAATAGCACTAGAAGAATTATTAGTTGGAGGGACAGTACCAAAATGACCACAGGTATTGGACCTCCTGAAATTTAAGAATTCAGTTCCTAGTTTTTCTTTGAGGTAGAGGGCTAGATGTCAGGTACTGATTTAGATATCCCTTCCCCCGCACCCCTCACCTGTGCAAAATTTAACCAGGGCTGTGCACTAGAATGACAGTGAATGTTAAGAACAGATTCCGTATCTCTTGAGTCGTTTAGTAGACTCATTCAGAGACAACTCATATTTAAGATGCTACATAGTTAGACTTGAAACGAATAGTCAATTATATTAATAAAGTTCCATACTTCGTTCTAATGAACAGCCAAATCTCATAACTGGTTTAGAAATCAAACATTTAACTTGAGCCCCAAAAGATGGAATGGAAGTAGCCAACACATAGCACTGGGAACTAGAAACAGTAATCCATACTGGAAGGTGGTAAGGAAAGCTAGAAACGTTACGGAAAATGGAATATCATTTGAAAGGAATTTGTGATAATAAATAAAATAGTGTATTTCTTGAAAACTACAAATTTCATTACACCTTTCACATTGTCAACATAATTTACCTACTTAAAACTTTCACGTTCTGGAAAATACACAGTAATGTTATTCAGCTAAAAACAAAATAAGCTTTAGGGAGAAAAATAAAACTAAGGTTCTCATACAACAGCTTCAACCAAAAGAATTTTAGATTCTATTTTCCTGGCTTTCTCTACATACAATTTTAGTGCCCAATACATGCTCTGAAAGTTTTATACAAAATATTCAGGAGGCATCTAACCATGCCCACAAATGAAAAGATTTAGCTAAAAAGGTAACCTGGAGGTAGAGATGGAAAACCAGGCTATTGTCAAGGCCTGACCTGTAGGAGGTGAGTTTTCTCCTAATCCTATATGGGGTCAGATCCCTGAAATAATGGACACTTCATTAGGCAGGCAGGGACGGGTAAAAAACCAGAAAGCACCAGTGGTGTTCCTGAAGATCTGCAGGTATGCACCAAAAGGAAAGTAAGAATGCCTGGAAAGCATGAGTGTAGATAGGCAGGGAGTGGAGATGGTTACCAAAACCCTTAGTTCAAGTTATGGTCTGGGGTTGGCCCTGCTTCCTTTTCTGATACTAGATGCAAAGAACTGACTTATGGGGGATTTTGGAGGCAAACTGATTAATTACCTCACTTTGGAAAACCGAAGGTGGAGGTGGAGGACTAGCCATTTTTACTAATTGGAACCATAATCTTCCTTACAAAGGGTACCATTTCCTTGGAATGCTGAGACGTCCACTTGATTGTGTTCTGACACGTTTTTCACTTGAGAAACTTCATGTCAGTCCCTTACTTACCTTAAAATCCTGGGCAACCTGGTTTTTACATCTTGACTACCTCATTAAAATTGCTTTGAGTATTATCAATGACTCCTTGCCAAAACCAATGGGCTTTTCTTAGCCTCGTAATCGCTCTTGGGTCATATACTCCTTAAAATTATCTTTTGCTTTATGTGACAGTGTATGTCTTCCTGTACTTTTGTATTTTTACTTAGGAAGAATTAAACTTTAAAAATCAAATACAAGTTGCTGGTTCGAGCATATCTATTTTGAAAATTAACAGGTAGTGTGAAATTGTCCTTCATGGGTCATACCACTTTAGTCTTTCACCAAGTCTTCAGAGTGCTTTGTTTAGACAACCTCTTCTAACACTTAATGTCCATGGTTTTTATCACTGTGCTGCTCAAACAGCCTATGAATTTGAGTATCCTTTCTTTTGTTAATTTCCACTTGGTATTTTTATCATTTTTTTGCTCATTAGTTATTTTTTCTTGACTTAAATTTTTAGAAGAAAATAAATGTCTTCTGATCTTGACTTTATAGTAACAGCTTGTAGCCTTTTAAATGTTTGTCATACTAAGTTTTTCCATCTGTGGTCTCTGGAGCTTGTCTTGCTTAGAAAGGTCTTCCTAAGATTAAACAAATTTTCTGCATTGTCTTCCAATGCTTTATGTTAATATCTCTAATTCTTCTGAAATTGTTGTATGTGGAAAATATTGAAGAGCCATTTCTCCATTTGAAAAAACCTCTATAATAAACAAATAAATGGGCTTATTTCTGGATCCTGTTAAGTTTGTTCCACTAATCTGTCTAGTCCTATTCCTAGACTACACTGTTCTACTCTAGTTTTATAGTTCTAATATGTAACCTGGGTTAAGTCCTCATTAATTGTCCTTTTTCAGAAGTGTTTTGTTTAATCCTGCACATTTAACCTTCCAGATAAACAGGAAATCATCTTACCAATTTCCACTAAAAATTACAATTTTTACTTGAAATGCAACCAATTTATGGTCTCGGGAGAATCCTATCTACAATACTGAGCCTCCTCACACAGGGACACAGCATCTTTCCACCTATTTGGATCTTCTGTAACATCCATAAATGAAGTTCTATGGTTTTTTCCTGGTAGATTTTGCTTATTTCTTGATAAATTTCTAGAATTTTCCACCACTGTGGCTGCTAATGTGAATGAGATCTTTACATTTAAAAATTGATTCTAGTTAGTGGGAAATCTTACTTCTGTATGTGGCTATCAAGCTTACTATCTTACTGAACTTTTTATTCTAATATTTAATATTTTACAGTTGTCTTAGACTTTCCAGGTTAAACAACGGCATCACGTCTTAATTTCTTTTCCTATCATACCTTATTTATCTTATTACACTGGGACCAAAATTTGCGGACCAGTGTGCTGACTTACAGGAATGACTGCAGATAACCTGGACTATAACATTAAGTGTGCTGTTTATTTGTTCATTCAGTTAAGTAAGCTTCTTTTTTTTTACTTAACATGAATTTAACTTTTGAATCAGTAATAGATGCTAATTTTTCAAGTAACTTTTCAGTATGACTTAAGATCATATAGTTTTTCTCATTTATGAAATTAGGATATTTTCATTGCTATACTGTCTAATGGTAACCCATCCTTGTACCAGTCGGATAAACCCAACTTGGTTATGACATTCTCTGAATGCACTGCCAGCTTCATAGTTTCCTTAGGATTTTTGCATGCACGTTGATAAGTGAGACTGAGATACACATTTTTTTTTCATTCTCCTTATTTAGCATCTATTAGGGTATAGTACCGTCATAGTTGGGAAGTATTCTTCTTAATGCTTTGTTCCTGGTGCCTTTTGTCAGGCATACATAGATCATTCTTTTATGATTACCAGTTTATTAAGGTTTTCTCTTAGGCCAATTTTTTGAAATTTATCCTTTCCTACAAAATTATGCAAGTCAATTTTCAGGACTATTAGCATAAGTTTACATTAAATGATTTCTGATTTTCAAAGACCCTCATATCCGTAATATTCCTTTTGTTTCTAATATTGTTTTCTCTCCTTTCCTTCCTCAGATTTGCTAAATGTCTATTTATTGTTCTTTCAGAGTACCAGCTATTATTGTGATCAATTTATTTTCCATTTCATTTATTTCTGCTTTTATTTTTAAATTCTTTTTAATCTCTTTTGGAAGATTTTACTTTTTCTGCTGTTTGTTTCCTTTTCTATTCCTTCCTGCATGTGTACATCCTTTAAGGATGTGCTGCCTCATTCCCCCAGTGAATTTATCCATACAACGAAGCAAAAAATGAACCCTTTACCATTATTATGAAAGTGGCTACAGCACTATACTAATTTGGAGTCAATCACAGTGGGTTCCAATTCCCCACTTCCTAGTTATGTGATCTTGGTCAAATCTGCGCTGTTTCTTCATCTGTAAAAACAGAAATAATAATACTGATTAAGTATGAAACTATTTGCAAATCACTTAGCATAGAAACTGTCCCATATTAATAATTCAACAGATATCTGGTAAAATGCCTCAACTGTCCCATTTCTAAAAATGAGGTAATTGGGATGACTAATCCCCAAAACCCTTGTATGTGTAAAAACCTTGTATGTGTAAAAACCTCAGTCTATCAGTTCATCAGAAAGTCAACCAATCAGCCAACCCACTCACCCACACAGCAGTTCGTAATCTCTTTCCCCTTGAACTATGTATCCTAGATGTCAGGAACTCCGAGATGAATAAAGAAAACTGTACCTTCCAAAAGCTCAGAATCCTTGAAGGGTAGGGGTAGAAAACAACTGTTAAACAAGTAATTATAATGTGATGAGTGGTCTAATATAAAGGTTGGAGGAATTCAGAGACTTTGAGGAGTATGTGCAACAAAACCAAAGATCTAGGTAGGAACCCTAATTCAGGTACTTCCAACTTACTAGTTGTGTGTCCTGAGACAACTCTGGTGCTTTATCTGTGTAAAGCAACAGTAATACTATCCTGGAAGGTTATATTAAGGATTAAAGAAGAAAACCAATATAAAGCACTTACTATAGTGCCAGACTTATCATATGAACTCAACAAATGGCAGTTATTAATATTACAAGATGCTATGGAAGTGAAAGAAAGGCAATTTGCTGTATTTTAAGAGAGGAAAAATATGGTCAGGGGAATTTCCCAAATAAGTTCAGAGCACAAACATATGGGGTCAGGAGGTTAGGGGGACTAGGTGAAAAAGGTGAAGGGATTGAGAAGCACAGATTGGTAGTTACGAAACAGTCATGAGGATGTAAAGTACAGCACAGGGAATATAGTCAATATTGTAATAACTATGTATGACACCAGGTGAGTACTTACGTATCAGGGGGATCACCTTGTAAAGTATATGACTGTCTAACACTATGCTGTATACCAGAAACTAATACAAAATAATAGTGCGTGTCAACTGTAATTGAAAAGCCAAATTTAAAAGTTTTGTAGCTAAAAAAAAGGTAGCAACTACAAAAAAAAACAAAAACAAAAACAAAAAAACCCGTGGCAAGGCAATAATGATGGAAAAAAAAAAAACAGGATGAGGAGAATCAAGGTGGGTGATCATGACATTGGAGGAGAATTTTCAATTCTGTATTCTCAGCTGCTAGCACGTTTGCACACATTTGACCCATACATTTACAATAAATAGTTAATGGAAGAATACACATTAACCAATAGGGTTGAAGAAAAAGATCTGGGCCAAACTGTTCAAAGTAAACGTTTTTACTTTGGTTAGACCTGTGGTTTTTTGTTTTTTTTTTTACACTGGTTCTACAACTTACCTGTTTGGCCTTAGCAAATAGCTGATACTTTGAATGTCCTTACCTGTAAAACAGGGATAACACCTACCTTACAAAATTTTTGTGAGAATTAAGTACCAAGCGATTATCAAAGGGCCAGGCAATAGTAAGCACTCAATAGTGAGAGCGGCTGCAGCTGCTAACTTCTCCTTTAGGTCTTTTTCCACACTTGTGAGAAATCAGGGTTAAGAACAGCTTTTCTTCAACGTCCCAACCAGCACTAAACAATCACACTAGGTTTGCCAAGGACGAAGGGCCCCGCCCGGCACGCGCCACACAGGTCACCTACGCAGACTGCAGTCCGGGAGCCTCCACCTGAGCGCTGAGCCATGGAGGGCGCGATCCAGGCCTGGCGGTTACAAAGACAGGGCCTAGATAAGCCTGAGTGTGAGACCGAGCGGAAATTCACCGAAAACCGGTATATACCAGGATCCGACTCCTCTTGAGGGGAAGCCTTGAAAAAGGTGAAGGAAGGGAAGACGGAAGTGACGCAAGCCGTAAGGAACTGGAAATGACCAGAGCACGCCGGAAGTTTATGCGTTTCCAAGGCGACGGCTCTGCCGCCGCTCCGAGCAGGTGGCCGGAGTCAGAACGTTGGAAAGCTACTCGGAGGAGACCGTATCCGTGTTCGGCGGTCGCCGCCACAGCGACTCGCAGGGAATAGCAGCCGAAGACGGCGGCCGCCACAACTGGCCCTCGTGTGTGGAGGATAAACGGCCGACCCAGCCATCGCGGCGGCCGGTCAAAGGAAAGAGGTAGTGAAGACCAGGGGTTCAGCCTCAGCGAAGACCGGGAAAGAACCCATGAAGATGATGACCATCGCTGCAGCGTCTCTACGGGAAGCGTAAGTGAGGACGTCTCCGTCAGTGACTCCAGAAGGGTCAGTGAAGACCTGGGCCACCGCCGCGGTGCTTCTCGGGAGACAGTTAGGGGAGATGGTGGCCACGGTCACAGCAGCTCTTGGGAGAGAGTGAGAGGAGACCGCGGATTTGGCAGCAGCAACGTCCGTTTCAGTGAAGTGGGCGGCCACCAGTCTAGTGACTCGGGGGGAACCGTCAGAGAAGACTGCGGCCTCCACCTCAGTGGTACCTGGGAGGGGGTCAGGGAAGTCCGCGGCCCCGAAACCAGCGACTCCGGGGAAAGGGGCAGTGACGACCGCAGCCCCCGCCTCAGTGGCTCTTGGGGAGAGGGGAGTGTCGATGGCGGCCCCAGCTTCAGTAGTTCCTGGGAGGGAGTAAGTGAAGACCGCGGCTACGCGGCCAGCGACTCCTCCCGGGGGAGCGGCAGCCAAGAGTCCAGCCGCCGCCTCAGTGGCTTCTGGGAGAAAGAAAGTGAAGACGGAGGGTTCCGCTGCAGGGGCTCCAGGGAGAGAGCAAGGGAGGACTGCGACCCTGGTCCTAGCGAAGACGAAGGCGGCCGCTGCAGTGGCTCATGGGTGACAGCCAGTGAAGACCGCCGCAGCAGCCGGGGCCTGGACTCATCTCCTCCCCGGAGTTCGTGGGATCGCACCATGCCCGGGGTGCCCCGGTCAGGCCCCTCCGCCTCCTCCACGGAGAACGCAACCCCATGTGAGTCCGATTCCTTCCATGGCCCTTGTCTCTGCCACACTCCTTTTCTCACTTCTGCCCCCAGCAGCCTTATCCCTTTCTGACTGTTGCCTTTCTCAGCTGTCACTCCTCATTTCCCCTAAGTGACCTATTTTCAGTGGGTCTCAAAGCTCTTCACCTTTTCCTCAACCTCCCTCCATTTAGCTTTACTGCCTTTTTTCCCTCTGCACATTCCTGAGACTTCTCACCCACTGATGTCCACTCTTGTTAAATCTTATAAACTCTTTGAAGTTCTTCCTTGACTTCTCTGAAGCATTTACCCTGTGGACATGACATTAGATTTACCTGGTTTTCTTCCTTCTACTCTGTCGGCTCTCCCTTTTCTTTGCTGACTTTCCTTTCACCCTCTCCTTAAATGGTGCTTTTTTCCCTGGACAGTGCCATCACTGGTGCTTTTTTTTCTTGTTATGTACCATGATTTCAACCCTACTGAGGACCCCCAAATCCATGTGATTCATTCAGCCATCTAGTATATATTTATAAAGTGGACAAAATGTGCTGTGTCTTAAGGATATATCATTAAAGAGGACAAGCATATTCCTTACCTTCTACTGGGGAAGATAAATACCGAACAAATAATGACTAGTGTGATGAGTATTATAAAGAAGAGTAGAGTGCCGTTAGTTCCAGTAGGAGGTGAGGGTGGGTATCAGAAAAACCTACCTAATACTGAGACACATGTAACACTGAGGTCTGAATCTCACATCTCTCCTCTGAGCTCCAGACTCATATACAAGTCCCTTCTGAAACTCTTCCTTGGGTACCTTGAGAACATGTCTAAAACATAATAACATAGTTTTGTATCCATATGCCTTCTTTGTCCTTTAGCGTTCACTGTCTCAATAGCACCGCACCAGGGAACTAACCCAGACTCCTTGGAGTTATCCTAATACTTTTCCCTTATTTTGTCCACTATTCATGTCCAATTTCAGTTCAACCTGTTTTCATAGTATTTGTTGAATATTCTGTTCCTAATGCCATTCTCTTGGTTGCAGGTCTCAACCTTTCTGCTGTAGACGACCATAGCTATTTTCTTATATGATCTCCCTGAATCCCTAGTGTTGAAATTTTGCTTCCTAATCATTCCTCTCACCACAATCAGTCCTATACACCCAGCATTACAAATCTGATAATTACTATTCTTCTGTTTAAAATCCCTCAACGACTCCCCATTTAAGTACTTCTAGCTCTTTATGGCTCCAGTGGCTCCTGCCCCAGGTAAGCTGAACTTTAATGTGTTTCTCTGTACTTTTCTGTCTTTCCTGAGACCTCAGTTCTCTGATCAGTCCAAGAGAAGTCATTGGTTTTGAGTTTGTTCACCAGTTCTCCATGCTCGTTAATGGTAGAACTGAAACGGTAGTCGGATCAACATGTTAATCACAGTTATTTTTGTAGTAAATTATTTGGAAAGCCAAAGCCATTTTGTTCTATCTTTTGATTTATCGCTTTAGTATTGTTTTGTATTGTAATATAATTTAAGCAATTCGATTTTTCAGTAGGCGCCAGGAGGAAAGTGCATTTTCGTAGCATACATGATGCAGTACGAGCTGGAGATGTAAAGCAGCTTTCAGAAATAGTAGAACGTGGAGCCAACATTAATGAAGTTGACATTCTCCATAAATTTACCCCTTTACATTGGGCAGCACATTCTGGAAGTTTGGAGGTAAGTAGCTAAATAAAACTAAGTTAAGTTTATAGCACTTTTGTAAATTTAACCAACAAGACTGAGATCCTATATTAGCTGCTACAAATATTTTCCTTTTCAGTTCAGTCTAATGTTGGGTGTCTTGGTCACACTGGCTTTGTAACAAATTAAGCCAAAACTTAGTGACATAAAATAACCATTTATTTATGCTCAGTAGTGAAACAGGAGTGAACCAGGGACAGCTTGTTCTGCTCCATGGTATCTGGGGCTTAGCTACAGATTGAAAAG
The DNA here is from genome assembly GCA_004026765.1 of Micronycteris hirsuta. Lineage (NCBI taxonomy): Eukaryota > Metazoa > Chordata > Mammalia > Chiroptera > Phyllostomidae > Micronycteris > Micronycteris hirsuta. Next base: position 127,621 of record PVJI01002893.1, read on the forward strand.
CTGGGGCTGGAACCCTCGCAGATGCCTGGTGGTAGATGTTGGCTGTAGGCTGGGTATCTTAATTCTCCTCCATGTGGGCCTATTTGTGGAGATTCTCCACCTGGGCTAGTTTGTGCTTCCTCACAAGATGGTGGCTGGATTCCAAAGGCAAGCATAAAAGGTAACTTAAAGTGGGTAATATAATGAATACCTAGTTCTCTTAAATCTTAACATTTTTGCTATAATTGCTTCAGATTTTCAGAAAACTAATGGAGTATTATAAATACATTTGAAGCCCCTGTGCATCCGTCCTAGGCACCATTTCTCTTTTTCCAACTCTAGAGATAACTATTACCCTGAATTTGGTGTTTATTATTTCCATCTTTGTTTTATGCTGTTATTACATATGCTTTTATCATTGTCTTAAATGACATGTATCATTCTGCAGCTTGATACATGTGGTTAAATATATGTAATGTAGTTTATTTTTTAAAAGATTTTATTTATTTTTAGAGGGAGGGGAGGGAGAAAGAGAGGGAGAGAAACATGAATGTGCGAAAGATATATCGATAGGTTGCCTCTCACTCGTCCTCAACTGGGGACCCGTCCTGCAATCCAGGCAGTGCCCTGACTGGGAATCCAGCTGGTGAGCTTTTGGTTCACAGGCCGACATTCAGTCCACTGAACCACACCAGCCAAGGCCTCTACTTTATTTCTTTCAGCCATGTTGTGATAGTCTGTTCTTAGACTAATATCAGAATTTATTCATTTTTCATTTGATGGATATTTAGTTGGTTTCAATTTTTAGCTAGTACAAGCAGTGCTGAGTCAATTTTTTATGCAAAATTTCTTATTCTTGGGCCGTGTACAAAGATAACTGAGATTTTTTCTCATAATTCAAGGCTGTGTGTGGGGAGCTTATTTTAGCTACATTTCCCCAGCCTGTGGGCTACAGTAGAGACGTCTATTCACTATGCAGTCTTTTTTTTTTTGCTCTCTCCCCGTCATTTGATCTATACTTTGGCAGCTTTCCCATCTGTTTTGGGTTTGAGTTTCAGATGTCTCCTAGTTTTATCAAAGATGGGGTTTTCTTTCTGTTTTTTTCTTTTTTTGATGATTTTACTCTGCTGTATTCCAGTAGGATAGGACTAATTGATACACTATTTATTTAATCTCTTTTCTGATATCCTTTCAGATTCTCTGATTACTCTCAGGCTTCTTTGGTTAACCTACCCTGCCCGTTCTATAAATATAGGTATTTTTATGCTTTTGCCTTCTCTCTCTCTCGGCAGTTTTTTTAGATTTCCTTGACTTTATCACTTTTACATAATAATTCATGGATTTGCTTTCTCTCCTGAAATCTGGCTTATGTATTGGGTGCTTGATCAACAACTCATGCATATCTGACTAGGATCTCAAATTCAATTGCTGTAAAGCTAAACTATTATTCATTTCTATCCCTTTCTTAGTTTTCAAGGCCAATGGACTTGGAATCATTATGGAGTTGTCTCAGTTTTTTTCACCATCTAAAGCAGTGGTTTTCAACCTTTTTCATCTCATGGCACGTATACACTAATTACTAAAATTCTGTGGCACGACAAAGAATATATTTTTTGCCAATCTGACAAAAACATGTGATTTTGATTCATTCACACCAGACACCTATTGTGTTGGCTGTTGTCACTTCTTAAATTTGACAATCCAAGGGAAAAGAGGTCTAACTCTGCCTCTTATTAAATAGTCAGGTATTGCATATTTTAAAAATTCTTGCAGCACACCGGTTGAAAATCACTTATCTAAAATATTTGTTTAATAACAACAACAGAAAAACTCCACAGAACTGTTGTAAAACAATATTGTCTGTTGTGATCATTGTAATATACAGTGCAAAGCAATTTTCCCAGAAATCTGAGAAGCACCAACTGTGATCATTTAAAAAGTATCTGCTTGTGTTGTCTCAATTTTTTTCAGAAGCATTACACATCATCAACATTTCTCTAAATGAAGGTACCGTTCATAGTGCACATGATGCAGTAAGAACTGATCACCAGGTCAGTTGGTTCTGTTCCATCTTTGTTTTTCTTATTTGTCTTCTTCGTTCTCATAGCCACTACCTTAGATCTAATTAATTTTCTCTTTTTGATCTTGTCTACCTCTAGTTCATATGCTGTATACAAATTCATCACTCTAAAACTAAAATCTGACATTACTTAACACTCACCCTCTATAGGATAAAGTTCAAGCTATTTAATATGGTAGACTTATATCTCCAATCCCATCTTCCAACGTACTTGGACATTTTGAAAACTGGACATTTTAGCCCTGGCTGGTGTGGCTCACTGAGAACCAAAAGGTCACCAGGTTGATTCCCGGTCAGGGCACATGCCTGGGTTGTGGGCCAGGTCCCCCCAGTCGATGTTTCTCTTACTCTTTCCTTCCCTTCCCCTGTCTCTAAATGTAAATAAATAAATAAAATCTTTAAAACAATTGGACATTTTAAATTATATATTGTAGCAACCCTGGAGTTTGATCCTACTCCCTTACCCCTACCCCGGGGGGTTGTAGCTGTGTGCTTGTTTGTTTACTTGCCTGGACTAATTATGTGGAGTCTGGTTTCCTCACAGCATGTAGCCATCACTCAGTTGTTGTTTCTTTTAATTCTTGGTTTTTTTTTTATTTTATTTTTTTTAAAGCCTGGCTTTATAGGGTTCACCCCCGGGTCAGCATAGTTTAGTGGTCAGCCAGTGACTTATGAGAGTATATGCTTAAATACCTTGAGCCAGTAAGGCTTTCTTCTTTTACTGATGAGTCTCTGTGTGGCTTGGGGAATGTTTTCAAAATCCAAGCAATTTAAAAATTGGCTGGACATCTTTTTTTTTAAGAAAAATGTGTTTGTAAGGCTTCATGTTTAGCCAGGGATATCTCGCTAACTTAGTTCCTCTTCAGTCTTTTCTTGAGTCTGAGCAGCCTTGCACATGCACACAGCCTTTTAGATGACGAGGAATAAGTGGAATCTTAGTAAGGCCCACTTCGGCCGTCTCATTTCTTGGATTTTCCTATTAATTTCCTGGGTAGTCTCTAGTTTTGTGCTTGCCCCAACCAGCATCATGACTTCAGGCTAGCTCTGATGTTGGCTTTCTCAGGCTGTTCTGAGGAGTGGAAGTGTTTTTGACAACATGCCTGGGCGTGGAACTTTTCATGTTTAGCTCCTAATTAAGTCACCCCTTCCAGTAGGACAATGGAGCTGTCCTGTGGATCTGCCTGTCCACAGGTAGATCTGCACCATGCAGTGGGGAAGAGGGATAGCTGTGGTCTCAGTCTTCCTGTTCTTGCTGAGACTCAGTAGGTTTTCTTGAATAAATTCTCCTTATTTTGTTATATTGCCTTTGGTCAATTTTCAGGGTCTTTAAATTGTTGTTTTTGACAACTGTGCTCAGTTTTATCATTGCTTCTTGGGGAGGATTCGCTAAGCTCCTCACTTAGCCCTTTCTGAATTCTTGCTTAGTTGTCAGTTGATTTTTGATAAAGATGCAAATGTAATCTAATGGAGAACAGATATTGTTTTCATTAAATGGTGCTGGCACAATTGGACATCTATGTGTAAAAAAAGTTTGAAATGTAGCCTTACAAAACTTCTGGAAGAAAAATTAGGAGAAAAATCTTCGCAAATCATATGTCTAAACTTGTGACCAGAATAAGAGATTTACAACTCAGTAGTAAGAAAACAAAAAACCCAATTAAAAAAAATGACAAATGACTTCAATAGACACTTTCTCAAAAATAATACGGATGGCAACTGAACACATGAAAAGATATTCAATATCATTAGGCATTAGTGAAATGCAAATTAAAACCCCAATGAGATGCTACTACACACATATTAGAATGACAAAACAAAAAGAAAAATACTCCAGAAATGACAATATGAAATATTGGCAAGGATATGGAACAACTGGAACTCTCATACATTGCTGGTAGAAGTATAAAATGATACAGCCTCTTTAGAAAACTGTTTGGTAGATTCTTATAAAGTTAACCATACGCTCACCTATGTTCCAGCAATCTCACTTCTACATATTTACCTAGGACAAATAAAAAACCTGTACATGAATGTTTACAGTATTCTCCAATACCTGAACAGGATTAGTATATAGTAGTTTCTCCAGAAATATTTGCTGAATAAATGAATGGTTTACTGTGATTATTAGTGAAGTTGAGCTTTTTAAAATATATATTATTGGCCACTAATCTCTGTGACAGGCAAATGATACCTAAATGATAAGCCTTTTCAACAAATGATATGGCTATGACTGATTTTAGTGTATTGCAATAATCAATTTAAAAAAAACCTTGAAGGTAGAATCTACAGATTTGAACATATAAAAACAGTAATACTACATGTGGCACAGACCTCTAAGTACTATATTATAATGATATTTAGGGTAATTTTAAAAAATCTTAAATGAAGATGCATTTGATTCCCACCCTTTTTAAAATATAAATCACTGTGTTTTTAGAGAGTATCATCAGAATAACAAAGTTTGTTTTGCTACAGAAGCTTCTGGACCCATTTAAAAAATCCTTGGCAGAGGTTGCAAACTAGCAGCCTCTGAGTAAATTGGCTTACACGTGTTTTGCTTGGGTTGTACAGTATTGGTTAAATATTAGATTTGGATCAACATTTTACTCACAGCGATAACTGGCTGGAATTGAGTAGCACCTTATTGATGAGGAGTGTTGTCTCCAGTTTATCATAGTTCCCATTGCTACCTATTGTTTACCCAACAATAAAGCTAAGCCCTGACTGGTGTGGCTCAGTAGGTTGGGAGTCGTACTGCAAACTGAAAGGTTGCTGGTTCGATTCCTGGTCAGGGCACATGCCTGGGTTGTGGGCCAGGTCCCTTGATGTTTCTCTTCCTCTCTTTCTCCCTTCCCCTCTCTCTAAAAATAAACATATAAGTAAGTAAGTAAATAAATAAAATCTTTAAAAAAAGTATAAATGTTCGTTACCATATCATTGTGCCTGTGCTTTTGTTTTTCTTATACCTGGTTCCCTCACTTACGCTTCTCTGGCTGCAGTATTTCATAACAGACTAAATTTAAAAGATATAAAAGTGTTCAAAACATCTGCCTTATCACTCGTGAACATGATTATTTTCTTAATTTAGTGTCTTCATTGGCTCCTTTGGCATGGGGCCGATATTACACTAGCAACTACGAGAGGCTGGACAGCAGCTCACATCGCTGCAATCAGGGGTCAGGATGCGTGTATGCAGGTAATAACTTTGTTTACTTTTTTAAAATTCAGTAAGTTTAATACTTCAGCATAGTTCTGATAAGCTATTGCTTTTATTCTAATAATTTGATTCTATAGATTCACTTCTACTGGGTTGGCCAAAAAGTCCATTAGGTATTTTCCATGCGATGGCTCTAGTAGTGTTTAGTTGTCTTCAACTTCATTCGGAACAGTTTTGTTGGATTGCATTGTGATAGCTGTCATATCAGTGTGCATTTATTTTTTATTTTTTTTGCAAAAATTTTTAGATACTTAATTGTATTATGAAGCTGGACCAAGCATTTATGGACTGGGCCTCATAAAAGTTCTGGGGTGTTAGAACATGGGCATGGACATACAGGTAAAGTAAGCATTCAGGTGAAAGTTAAGCAAAATGCGTTCAATGGAGTGGTAGCGAAAATAGTTATTTTACCTTAAGTACTTTTTCTTGGCCAATTAGACATTCTCTTTAATCAAGCCCTAATACTCTGAAGTTATATATTTCCTTCCCTTCTTCAGACAGCTTCAGATCACCAGTCTGGGCATGAGAATCATGACAATTGCTTATTCCTACACCGCATGCTCCTCGTAACAACTCTGTGGGGTAGGGATTATTAGAATTTCCACTTTCTAACTGAGGAAACAGGCACGGAGGGGCTGGGGAACTCGCTGAAGGTCACACAGCTGAGGGGTGGTAAAGCTGGGACTTCACTCGGGCTGTGTGGCCCTCGAGCCTCGGCGGCACCCGCCCTGTTACACCCCATGTTGCTCGTGCCTTAACAAGCCAGCGATGTGCTGTCTGCCCTGTGCTCCCACACCTTTGCAGGGCTGACCGTCAGATTTCCACCTTGTTGAGGAGATATGACCCAGTTCCTTTGCCATCAAGCCTGGGCTGATGTAAAGGGACACAGTCTGATCAGGGTGACAGCTAAGTATACTCTCTGCAAGTTCATACTCTCTGTGCTGTTTAGAATGCAAGGAGTCCTGACCCTAGACACAGGCTTCAAAGCTGGCTTGGAGCAAGTGCTTCAAAGGAAAGTAGAATCTGCACCCAAAAAATGTTGGAAGGAGAGTCAGTTGCCTGGACATGCAAGAAAAAAAAGGAGGGGAAGGGTGGGGAATGGTTGTTGCCTGGAGAGAAAAAAAAAGGCACAGGCATAGAAGCTGAACTGAGAGCATGGTTGAAGGAATTCAAAACATAACAGTTCTGCTTAGGATTCAGCAACAGAGTGCAAGAGTCAGGTGTCATTTTGGTCCAGCCAAACAGATTTCTGTTTGGGGAAGTAACTATAGCTGATTCACCGATACGTGTTTATTTTCAGATACCTAGAGTGATTTCTTAAAAAAAAAAAGGCCATAGTAGTTTTATACCAGCCTCGAGGTTATTCAAACATGCATTTCATATAACTATAAAGTAGAAATCCAAGGTCATGTTAAAATAATAATTACTTATTTTATATTTTGAGGGATTCTATTAGTAATATTAGAAAACCCTAGAAGGAATCTATATCTTAGAAGGAATTATTTATAAATGCCAGTTCTTTTGAGAAGTCCATGTGAACTTCAGCTGCCTAGGATACTCCTTTTCACTAAGATGCTTTTCTGGGCTTCCATCCAGACCCTGGCCTCATCCCTCCACCAGATCGCCCACTGCTGCCTCTCCTTCCTCACAGTCCACCTGCCAATTCTCTCAACACCTTTTCTTACAATTTACATTTCCAGCTCTCTCTCAGTTATCCAACTAAACTTCTCTCTCAGCTGACACCAATTCCAAACACCTCTTGCCTTATCTATCACCTCTTCCCTGACTTTGTTCCAAATTTCTTTTTTAAAATAATTTTTTTTCAATTTTTTTTAAGATTTTATTTATTTATTTGTAGAGAGAGGAGAAGGGAGGGAGAAAGAGAGGGAGAAACAGCAATGTATGGTTGCCTCTCACATGGCCCTCACTGGGAACCTGGCCCTCAACCCAGGCATGTGCCCTGACTGGGAATCGAGCCGGGACCCTTTGGTTCCCAGCTCGCGTTCAATCCACTGAGCTACTCCAGCCACGGCTTTTTAAAATAATGTTTATTGTATTTTTTTCATTACCATTTAGTCTCCGTATATGCCCCTCCTCCTGCAATCACCACACTTCTATTGGGTTGGCCAAAAAGTTCATTACATTTTTTCCACGTGATGGCTCCAGTAGTGCTTAGTTGTCTTTCGCTTCATTTGAAACAGTTTTGTTGGGTTGTATTGTGACAGCTGGCATACCAGTGTGCGTTTAAAAAAAAACTTATAAAAATTGGTGAATTTTTTGCAGCCATTTTAATATTGAAGATGGAAGAAAATATACAACATTTTTGGCATATTATACTTTATTTCATGAAAGATAAAAACGCCACTGAAATGCAAAAAAAAAAAAAAGATTTGTGCAGTGTATGGAGATGGTGCTGTAACTGATCGAACGTGTCAGAGGTGGTTTGCAAAGTTTCTTGGCAATATTGACCTTTTGGCCAAATAATTCCTTGCTGTGGGGCTGCCTCACACGTTGGAAGATATTTAGCAGCAGCCCTGGCCTTTCCCCTCTAGAAGCTGATACTGGGAGATTGCCAACATTCTCAAAATATACAAATCAATAAGGCTATTGGTGGAAATGAAAAATGTATCTTTTATTTTATGGAAAAACTAAATGGATTTTTTTGCCAACCTTAAATGTTCTAAATAAGAACTTACGGGATTCTGTGTCTTAGATATTTTAGTGTCAACTATCCACTTAAACAAATGATATAAGACAGGAGGCCTTTTTATCTTTGAAGTAGTTGTTTATCTGTTTGGGTTGTTTTAAGGGCTGTCGCAGTTATGTACAGATCATCTCCTTTATGGCTTGCCATGCCTAAATTACTTATTTAATGTGTTTCCTGGCCAGAATAGCACATTAATATGTGGCAGGATCTAGTTTATTGGAGTAATTGGATTTAATCAGTGTTCTGAAATAGACTGGAATTTGGAAGAATACAAAATTGTATAAGCAAACAGTCCTTGCCTGTAAGCAGCCTGATATTCTGTTTGGAATGACAGGAACTCCATTCAGTGAGTTACAAAACAGTACAAAGCGCAGTTTGTGGTTAAGGCTCTAACGAAAAATGCAGATGAGAAGAATTACAGATTTAGCTGGAGTTAGAAGAATCATAAATGGAGGAAATACAGGTTTAGTTAAGCCTGCAAGAATGAGTTGATTTCAAAGAGGTGAGTAGTAAAGAAGCATTGTAAGTAAGGAATATGTAGGAGCAGATAAAAATAATGATTATCATTCACTGAACATTTTTAAATGTGTCAGTCATGGTTTCCCATGTGTCTCCTCATTTAACACAACACTCTTGTGAGTCCTCCTCACTTTTTTAGATTAGGAGATGGATTCAGAGAGTTAGGTACCTTGCTAAGTAAGTGACAAAGCAAGGATTTGAACCTATACTTTGTCCTCTTAATCTCTATGTTATAATTCTATGTGAAGTCCCTAAATTGGAAAAATGAGCTGTGTTCATGGGTTATATTACTAGTATATAAGTTTGACTGAGTGTAGATGGTTTGTTCTGTGGACTGTTATGAACTAACTTTGGATAAGCTAGATTTGTAAAGTGTCTGAGAAGCAGAATAAAGATTTTCGTTTCATTTGTATAGGAAAGAGATTTTATACATATGTAGATATATAGATTTACATAAATACATACACACACACACGCATGCCCATGGACGTTAAGAGTAGAATGACATAATGAAAGCTGTACTTCAGGAGATTATTCTTTTTTTTTAACTATATTTTATTGATTATGCTGTTACAGTTGCCCCATTTCCCCCCTTCTTTCCCCCCTCCCCCTTACCCCCCTTTCCCCTCCCTTTAGTTTTGTCCATAGGTCCTACACATAAGTCCTTCTGCTCCTGTACTTCCTATACTGTTCTAACCTCCCCTTGTCTGTTGTCTACCTCCCATTTATG